>CAIIXF020000434.1:0-13000 GCA_903813345.2 Owenia fusiformis | reverse complement strand
TCGTAGCGCTCATCCGAGGAGGGTGTCATCCTAAATGTGTCTCGTCCGAAGACGTGTCATCCCGAGATGACACGAGACATCACGACTCTGTTCAACTTGAACTATAACATCATTTTATACCATTAATTTCAATTTTCGAAAGAAAAATTTATTTCTTAGCGCTCATCCGAGGAGGGTGTCATCCTAAATGTGTCTCGTCCGGAGACGTGTCATCCCGAGATGACACGAGACATCACGACTCTGTTCAACTTGAACTATAACATCATTTTATTCCATTAATTTCAATTTTTGAAAGAAAATTTATTTCGTAGCGCTCATCCGAGAAGGGTGTCATCCTAAGAGTGTCTCGTCCGAAGACGTGTCATCCCGAGATGACACGAGACATCACGACTCTGTTCAACTTGAACTATAACATCATTTTATACCATTAATTTCAATTTTCGAAAGAAAAATTTATTTCTTAGCGCTCATCCGAGGAGGGTCTCATCCTAAATGTGTCTCGTCCGAAGACGTGTCATCCCGAGATAACACGAGACATCACGACTCTGTTCAACTTGAACTATAACATCATTTTATTCCATTAATTTCAATTTTTGAAAGAAAAATTTATTTCGTAGCGCTCATCCGAGGAGGGTGTCATCCTAAGAGTGTCTCGTCCGAAGACGTGTCATCCCGAGATGACACGAGACATCACGACTCTGTTCAACTTGAACTATAACATCATTTTAAACCATTAATATCAATTTTCGAAAGAAAAATTTATTTCGTAGCGCTCATCCGAGGAGGGTGTCATCCTAAATGTGACATCACGACTCTGTTCAACTTGAACTATAACATCATTTTATACCATTAATTTCAATTTTCGGAAGAAAAATTTATTTCGTAACACTCATCCGAGGAGGGTGTCATCCTAAATGTGTCTCGTCCGAAGAAGTGTCATCCGGAGATGACACGAGACATCACGACTCTGTTCAACTTGAACTATAACTTCATTTTATTCCATTAATTTCAATTTTTGAAAGAAAAATTTATTTCGTAGCGCTCATCCGAGGAGGGTGTCATCCTAAGAGTGTCTCGTCCGAAGACGTGTCATCCCGAGATGACACGAGACATCACGACTCTGTTCAACTTGAACTATAACATCATTTTATTCCATTAATTTCAATTTTTGAAAGAAAAATTTATTTCGTAGCGCTCATCCGAGGAGGGTGTCATCTTAAGAGTGTCTCGTCCGAAGACGTGTCATCCTGAGATGACACAAGACATCACGACTCTGTTCAACTTGAACTATAACATCATTTTATACCATTAATTTCAATTTTCAAAAAAAAAATTAATTTCATAGCGCTCATCCGAGGAGGGTGTCATCCTAAATGTGTCTCGTCCGAAGACGTGTCATCCCGAGATGACACAAGACTTGAACTATAACATCATTTTATACCATTAATTTCAACTTTCGAAAGAAAAATTTATTTCATACCGCTCATCCGAAGAGGATCTCATCCTAAGAGTGTCTTCTTCCGAAGACGTGTCATCCCGAGATGACACGAGACATCACGACTCTGTTCAACTTGAACTATAACATCATTTTATACCATTAATTTCAATTTTCAAAAAAAAAATTAATTTCATAGCGCTCATCCGAGGAGGGTGTCATCCTAAATGTGTCTCGTCCGAAGACGTGTCATCCCGAGATGACACAAGACTTGAACTATAACATCATTTTATACCATTAATTTCAACTTTCGAAAGAAAAATTTATTTCATACCGCTCATCCGAAGAGGATCTCATCCTAAGAGTGTCTTCTTCCGAAGACGTGTCATCCCGAGATGACACGAGACATCACGACTCTGTTCAACTTGAACTATAACATCATTTTATACCATTAATTTCAATTTTCGAAAGAAAAATTTATTTCGTACCGCTCATCCGAAGAGGATCTCACCCGAATAGTGTCTCGTCCGAAGACGTGTCATCCAGAGATGACACGAGACATCACGACTCTGTTCAACTTGAACTATAACATCATTTTATACCATTAATTTCAATTTTCGAAAGAAAAATTTATTTCTTAGCGCTCATCCGAGGAGGGTGTCATCCTAAATGTGTCTCGTCCGGAGACGTGTCATCCCTTCGTCTTCGGACGAGACACTCTTAGGATGACACCCTCTTCGGATGAGCGCTACAAAACTTGAACTATAACATCATTTTAAACCATTAATATCAATTTTCGAAAGAAAAATTTATTTCGTAGCGCTCATCCGAGGAGGGTGTCATCCTAAATGTGTCTCGTCCGGAGACATGTCATCCCGAGATGACACCAGACATCACGACTCTGTTCAACTTGAACTATAACATCATTTTATACCATTAATTTCAATTTTCGAAAGAAAAATTTATTTCGTAACACTCATCCGAGGAGGGTGTCATCCTAAATGAGTCTCGTCCGAAGAAGTGTCATCCGGAGATGACACGAGACATCACGACTCTGTTCAACTTGAACTATAACTTCATTTTATTCCATTAATTTCAATTTTTGAAAGAAAAATTTATTTCGTAGCGCTCATCCGAGGAGGGTGTCATCCTAAGAGTGTCTCGTCCGAAGACGTGTCATCCCGAGATGACACGAGACATCACGACTCTGTTCAACTTGAACTGTAACATCATTTTATTCCATTAATTTCAATTTTTGAAAGAAAAATTTATTTCGTAGCGCTCATCCGAGGAGGGTGTCATCTTAAGAGTGTCTCGTCCGATGACGTGTCATCCTGAGATGACACAAGACATCACGACTCTGTTCAACTTGAACTATAACATCATTTTATACCATTAATTTCAATTTTCAAAAAAAAAATTAATTTCATAGCGCTCATCCGAGGAGTGTGTCATCCTAAATGTGTCTCGTCCGAAGACGTGTCATCCCGAGATGACACAAGACTTGAACTATAACATCATTTTATACCATTAATTTCAACTTTCGAAAGAAAAATTTATTTCATACCGCTCATCCGAAGAGGATCTCATCCTAAGAGTGTCTTCTTCCGAAGACGTGTCATCCCGAGATGACACGAGACATCACGACTCTGTTCAACTTGAACTATAACATCATTTTATACCATTAATTTCAATTTTGGAAAGAAAAATTTATTTCGTACCGCTCATCCGAAGAGGATCTCACCCGAATAGTGTCTCGTCCGAAGACGTGTCATCCCGAGATGACACGAGACATCACGACTCTATTCAACTTGAACTATAACATCATTTTATACCATTAATTTCAACTTTCGAAAGAAAAGTTTATTTCGTACCGCTCATCCGAAGAGGTTCTCATCCGAAGAGTGTCTCATCCGAAGACGTGTCATCCCGAGATGACACGAGACATCACGACTCTGTTTAACTTGAACTATAACATCATTTTATACAATGAATTTCAACTTTCGAAAGAAAAATTTATTTCGTACCGCTCATCCGAAGAGGATCTCATCCTAAGAGTGTCTTCTTCCGAAGACGTGTCAGCCCGAGATGACACGAGACATCACGAATCTGTTCAACTTGAACTATAACATCATTTTATACAATGAATTTCAACTTTCGAAAGAAAAATTTATTTCGTACCGCTCATCCGAAGAGGATCTCATCCTAAGAGAGTCTTCTTCCGAAGACGTGTCATCCCGAGATGCGAGAGACATCACGACTCTGTTCAACTTGAACTATGACATCATTTTATACCATTCATTTCAATTTTCGAAAGAAAAATTTATTTCGTACCGCCCATCCGAAGAGGATCTCACCCGAATAGTGTCTCGTCCGAAGACGTGTCATCCCGAGATGACACGAGACATCACGACTCTGTTCAACTTGAACTATAACATCATTTTATACCATTAATTTCAACTTTCGAAAGAAAAATTTATTTCGTACCGCTCATGCGCAGAGGATCTCATCCGAAGAGTGTCTCATCCGAAGACGTGTCATCCCGAGATGACACGAGAAATCACGACTCTGTTCAACTTGAACTATAACATCATTTTATACAATGAATTTCAACTTTCGAAAGAAAAATTTATTTCGTACCGCTCATCCGAAGAGGATCTCATCCTGAAGAGTGTCTTCTTCCGAAGACGTGTCATCCCCAGATGACACGAGACATCACGACTCTGTTCAACTTGAACTATAACATCATTTTATACCATTAATTTCAATTTTCGAAAGAAAAATTTATTTCGTACCGCTCATCCGAAGAGGATCTCACCCAAATAGTGTCTCGTCAGAAGACGTGTCATCCCGAGATGACACAAGACATCACGACTCTGTTCAACTTGAACTATAACATCATTTTATACCATTAATTTCAATTTACGAAAGAAAAATCTATTTCGTTCCGCTCATTCCAAGAGGATCTCACCCGAATAGTGTCTCGTCCGAAGACGTGTCATCCCGAGATGACACGAGACATCACGACTCTGTTCAACTTGAACAATAACATCATTTTATACCATTAATTTCAACTTTCGAAAGAAAAATTTATTTCGTACCGCTCATCCGAAGAGGATCTCATCCGAAGAGTGTCTTCTTCCGAAGACGTGTCATCCAGAGATGACACGAGACATCACGACTCTGTTCAACTTGAACTATAACATCATTTTATACCATTAATTTCAATTTTGGAAAGAAAAATTTATTTTGTACCGCTCATCCGAAGAGGATCTCACCCGAATAGTGTCTCGTCCGAAGACGTGTCATCCCGAGATGACACGAGACATCACGACTCTGTTCAACTTGAACAATAACATCATTTTATACCATTAATTTCAACTTTCGGAAGAAAAATTTATTTCGTACCGCTCAACCGAAGAGGATCTCATCCGAAGAGTGTCTTCTTCCGAAGACGTGTCATCTCGAGATGACACGAGACATCACAACTCTGTTCAACTTGAACTATAACATCATTTTATACCATTAATTTCAATTTTTGAAAGAAAAATTTATTTCGTACCGCTCATCCGAAGAGGATCTCATCCTAAGAGTGTCTTTAATTCTTCTGAAGACGTGTCATCCCGAGATGACACGAGACATCACGACTCTGTTCAACTTGAACTATAACATCATTTTATACCATTAATTTCAATTTTCGAAAGAAAAATTAATTTCGTACCGCTCATCCGAAGAGGTGGGGTTTGGAGTGTTAATGTGATATCATCAGCTTGACCTCTGAACCCCACAACCAGAAACCGTTACATAGGTATGTACCCCGCTTACCCCACTTACCCCGCTTCCTAAGCTATGTATAGGTGCCTGACACAGTGTATCAATGTAGAGTATTCTAGTAAGGCTATGTACCCTGTTTACCACGCTTACCCCGCTTTCCAGGCAATGTATAGGTGCCTGACACAGTGTATCAATGTAGGGTATACATGTAAGGCTATGTAGCCCGTTTATCCCGCTTCTCAGGATGTGTATAGGTGCCTGACACAGTGTAGCAATGTTGAGTGTTCACCGTTTACCCCGTCGACCACGATATTTATGTATACATGTAGGAGCTTGAAACAATTTAGTAATAATTATACATACTTTACATGTAAAGGTATGTACCCCGCTTACCCAACTTTCCCAAGCTATGTATAGGACACAGTGTATTAATGTAGGGTATACATGTAAGGCTATGTACCCCGTTTAACCCCGCTTCCCACGATATGTGTAGGTGCCCTGACACATGTTGGACATTGAGCTTAGAGACAACGGTGTGTCATAGTCTTCATGTAGTTGCACAAGAGGAAAATACTCATAAATTGATGTGGCTTGCATGTAAGATGTAAGAATAAAGTTTGAGTGTAAATGTATGTTGAAAAAATTACAAAATTTATAGTGGATACAAGGAGAATTTCCATGGGTGTCCACAAAGGGAAAATGCTCTAAGTGTCGTGACTGCTTACATAGAACCTCTACCAAGTAATATGTTTCAACATGGTTTCAATGATAATTTTTCTCTTTTCTTCTAAATTAAGTATCGTGGGCCTTTATGTATGTAAAAGAATAATCTCTTTTCTCTTTTATAAGTAATACATAGTGAGTGAGAGAGGAATGAACTCTTCTTCCCGTGTCTGTGATAATATGAATATTACAATCATGGCCAGTAGGTACCCAAAAACAATGTGGAATCTGGATTGTTGCAATCTAACAATGTGAAAGTTAACATTGTTGCAATCTGCAATCTGGATTGTTGCAATCTGACAATGTGAAATATAACATTGTTGCAATCTGGACTGTACAATCTGTTTATATACATCTCCTCTCAGAATGGCAACAATCTTAGCAATGTTGCAATGTGCAGATTGTTGCAATGTGTGCAATCTGCAATCTGGATTGTTGCAATCTGTGTTATACTTCTCTCAGAATGGCAAACAATCTTAACAATCTTAGCAATGTTGCAATGTGCAGATTGTTGCAATATGGTTTATACTTTCAGAATCTAATATAACCTTAACATTGTTGCAATATGAATATTGTTGCAATGTGGATTGTGCAATGTTAATAATTAATATTATTATATGATAAACACAATCTTTGTAAAAGTAAACTATTTAGATGGTTACTCAATAGCAAATATAATGTGCAATATAATATGTACACTATTGGAGTCAGCTTAAGATTGGTGCACAAATTTTAAATCTTTTATTATGAACATGCTGAAATATAGTTTTAATTACTTTCATTACTTTGTTTATTTTTTATTAAGAACTCTCTCTTTTGAAGTGGGAGAGTTGTATGTAGCCCCCATGCTTTGCTTCATCCTATCATATGTTGTTAATGAGATGTTTCATATGCAGTCTCTCCCCAAAGTGATATCTGCTCATTGAGATGAAATTAAATACTGTTCAAGATAATGAATATTAATTAACATGGCCAATACAGAGCGGAGCCAGTTGGAGTTACAGTGAAATGTAAACTTATTCAAACTTTGATTCATCTATATATCATAGGTGTTAGTTGAAATGAAGTCAATGTGAACATGTTCATATTTCTAAGTTGAAGGTTATAACATATCCAGGAAAAACAGTATATCTTTCACGATTCCTATCATCATACAGCAGACAATTTAAAAGGCATGATGCCATTGCTGCATTTGATGATCTGGAAGCCCTTGGGTTGGGCAAGAAAGAATTATTGAACAAATCCGCAGTTGTCTTCAGCAAAGCAAATGCTGACATCATGACTGGTGAGGAATTGTTAGATTTTTCTGACAGTTTGGCCAAGATTGATGGCAAACTCACAACCGATGTTTACATGGAAAAGTATAATGAAGAAGTTCGCTTCCCACCTAAGTTCCAGTATAAAGGAAAATCAGTTGGCTTGGAAAATGGAGAAATGCAATAAAGACCATGAAATAAAGCAACATTTCAAAAAATTCATGTTAACAGTTTTTGTCATGAATTACAGCTGATTCCTAAATGCTTTGAAAGCTCTGATTCAGACATTGAAATCAGTCACAGTGTCAGATGTGGTATTCAGTGCTCAACCGGGAACACCACTTGCAACTAAGATTGTATTGTATCCCATTGTATTGTTATTATACCCATAACGGGGTCAACCCAGTTGTCCGAAACCCAGTTGTTCTCATTGCAAAGTGGCGTTTATATACATAGGGGTGTACAATTTTTAAACCAATTTTCTTTAGAGGAAACAACATTTTTCCAATGGGTGATGGGCGTTTATAAAAGGGAAAATAGCTTTCCCAAAAGCCAGTGGGCATTTATTTAGTAAAATTGACGTGTACATCTTTTGAAACCAAAACGTATTCTTCACTTACATACTCTGTTCGAGAAATAGAGATTAAATTCAAAAGGATGAAGTGAGTATATCGGCGAAAATGAAACTTCTTGCGAATAGGAGAACATCCATTTTGATACGAGGACAGCCTGTCTTCGTTTCCAGTTGATCCCAAGTGATTAAGTTTAGAATGTTTTGTTCTTTTACGATTTGATAAGAGACAGAGACTAAGAAATTAAATGCGACGAAATATTTTGACAACGTAATATGTATAGTCTAGTCTACTGTTTTATTCTTAAAGTTCTATGCGTTAACTTATTTTATCTGTTTCAAAATGTTTCATTTTATTTTGCCTATATAAAAAAATTTGAAGAAGATCGATAGATAAACTGTTCCGTAATATATATTGTGTTTTGATAACCTTTTTAGAATCTCAATGTAAAATAAATCCCCCGTTCCTGCCATTCTGGTAACGCCACTGGGGATGAACTGGAAACGAGGGAGGTTTTGCCTCGTATCAAAATGGCGGCGCGTGAAAAAATTTCATTCGGTAAGATTTTTGATTTTTACAATTTTCGTGCTTTTATCCTTCAAATTAAAAATTTAATATTTGGCAAGTAAATAGTTTATAAGTTCCGGTTTTATAATATGATTGCAAATTAGTAATCAATACAGACATTGCTGAGATATTTACATTTCAATTCTCTCACTTAGGAAACGAGGCACCTGTCTACATTTTGTAACAATGAAACGAGGCAATGTTTGACTTGCAACGAGGCAACTACACTCTTAAAAATGAATTACTTGAGTATTTCCCAAGTATAAAAATTACTTAAAGTTGAATACTTAGTTTTACTTCATTTTACTTAGGTTTAACTTATATTGTCATTTTGAGTTTTTTAATTGCTTAATTATGTAAATGAGTATTACAATTACTACAGTAAGTATTTCAATTTCTCTCCTTGCATTAGTAAAATCACCATAAATGAATTACTTAAAAATTACTTAAAAATTATTCAGTAGTTCAAGATTATTTAAGTAATTTTTGACTTAAAATGAGTAGTACAATTTCTCAATATAAGGAAATCCAAGTAATAATTTTTAAGAGTGTATTCTTTCTGTGATAGTGTCTACATTTAATGATCTTATTTCCACCGTTCTGGTCACATACGACCGATTACGTTTTACACGATATACATGATTATATATGTAAGAGTTAAAAAGAATAACCATATTGTTAAAATAGTCACGTCTCTTTCCAAAAGTATCTTACACTATATATTTTTAAATCAAAGGGCAAAGTTTATGAAACGCGAATAAAGTTACCCATATTTGATCATACTCATCCTGTTGTGTACATAGTACGTAGGAAGGTTAAGCTACACGTTTTTAAGAGAAGTGTACGTAAATGTGTAAAATTGCAATCTCCATGTGATTATTTCTAGCCTTCATTCATCATTGTCTCTATTTGCCTAAATGATTACAAAGGTATCAGAAAAATTGTTTTATTAGGTCTTCGTATACCAATCCATAAGTAAACAATAGTTCCCGGGGTCACAATATTAAACGTTTATGTTCATGTTTTTTAAAATAAGTATAGCTTTATAGCCACTTGATTAACAGAATAGACGTAATCAGTATACACGATTTACATATAAGTCGACACTGTGTTGTCATGGGGAGGCGGTGTGAATGATATTTTCATGTGTTTCTTACCTAAGATAGCGACCTATATCAAGCAGAAGATGAAGTGAGATGTTGCCCTCCAATGCTCCACTTGCAATGTTATTCAACACGGATATAAAATCTGATGATCTATTTATTTTCTGCATTTTTTCAACTACTCGGGAAATTATTGTTTTGAGTTCTTCGAGATCATCGTCGAGATCACCGTCTGGATCATCGTCGAGACCATCGTCATCAGGGTAATCAATTGTTGGTTCATCATGCGATTGTATAGATCCATTGGACTGCTCATTTACAAAATCAGAATTTGAGATGTTTACACCTGAAAATGAAAATAAAGAAAATGCCATTACTATAAAGAATATATCTGATAGCAGCTTATACTGCTACATGTACATGTAGAGCGGGATGTAGAGGGACCCTGGTTTAGGGCACATTAATAACTCCTTATATGCATACCTCGTACAGAGTAGTCAAAATAATTTTACATTTCTGGCAATTCATAACTATTTGCAATCAAGTATAAAACATTTACAAGTTTTGCGACATCAGTTAAAAGGAAATAAACGCCCATGTGCGCCTTTATAAAGGGGAACATTCGCCCAAAGGCATACCATATAGAAACTCAGTTGCTATTAACCAACAAAACACAATCAAACTGTTAATAATTTGAATATTTATTTACTTGATTCTCTCTCGATCCGTCGTTTAATTCTCAACTGCATATCAGAATTTATCATCACAGTATGCCCTTCCTTCTTAAGCGTTCTTACACGTTCAATGGCAACGCCAAAATGATGAGACGTGTATACAAATAAACCTGTTTTCTCATCTAACGTTCGTTTCCGTACAAAGAGATTACCATCAGGCTGTTGCATCATATGGAATACAATATCAGCAACGTTGTCGTTTCCTGTGTTACAGAAATAGCATTTGAACAGGGACGCTTCTTTTTGTAGGCCCCGTTCTGTAATAAAAACAAAACATTTTTAATTAAATATTGTTGCCTCGTTTCATTCTTAAGAATGCTATATAGCTGCCTCGTTTCCTTGAGAAACATGCCTCGTTTCCTAAGTGAGAGAATTGATATGTAAATATCTCAGCAATGCCAGTATTGATTTCTAATTTGTAATCATATTATAAAACTGGAACTTATGAACTATTTACTTGCCAAATATTAAGTTTTAATTTGAAGGATAAAAGCACGAAAATTGTAAAAAACAAAAATCTTACCGAATGAAATTTTTTCACGCGCCGCCATTTTGATACGAGGCAAAACCTCCCTCGTTCATCCCCAGTGAATGTAAAGTGAGAGATCTATGAACATCAGAATGCGTCCATGCCATTACTTTGGCCAAATACATGGCATGGAACTGGCCTAAGCTTAAGTACGTCCCCCTTTTTGGTAAATTATGACTATATTTTTCGGAGTAATGGGTTTCGGAGAACTTATATTATAGATAAATCATAAAAATCTCAGTCTGATTTATTTTATTTCTTATATTGAAAATATAATTACATGGGATGCAATGTGATGATAACTTTTCCCAAACTGTTTGGATTTATCATGTAATAAAATTTTGGCAAAAACATGTTATTCTGTTAATAATTTCAGAGGTGAAGATTATGAAAATCTAAATATTATAAAAATATTATTCAACTTTTACTCAATCAACCTTTCTATGACATACTTAATGGAAGATTATCCAATTCATTTGTTTACTCAGAACATGCTTAGTAATATGACCTAGTTAATAATTTAGCATGCATCAAATTGGCTATGTATAATTGGAGTAAACCATGCCCAAACTTCATAAATAGTCCAGGAGTAAACAAATGAAACAACAGATTATCCTAATGTTTCGGCTTGAAATTCTATATCTCTGCTCATATGAGTATACTGGAAGATAGAATATCTACATGTATCAGCTATTTCAATGTTAGAGCTTTTTACACTTGCTCAATGCAGAGTTTTCACATTTCAATAAGACATTTCCATTTTAAACTTTCTATTCTGCAAAGTCCTATATTTATCATTGTTATGTGATAACTAATAAATGTATCATAATTCAATCATTATGGAAATTATGTGAAAGTTTAAAATGCAGAAATTGTTCACTAAATATCAAGTGCGTCAATGAAAAATATATGTACATAAAATTATATTGA
This sequence comes from Owenia fusiformis, assembly GCA_903813345.2. NCBI lineage: Eukaryota > Metazoa > Annelida > Polychaeta > Sabellida > Oweniidae > Owenia > Owenia fusiformis. The sequence goes on along the minus strand of CAIIXF020000434.1, from coordinate 1,377 downwards.
TTAATTTTGCGCTAACAAGATTTGCGAATGGTCTTTAAAAAAGTATCTTGTATCATTTTAAAATAAAGCATATTATTTTAGAAAATAGAAATCCCATCCGAAAAAGTTTTCAAAAGTTAATTACTTTAAACTCATCTCTAGTCTTTGATATCCTTTGTGAGGGGAATCCATTTAGGCCTATTATATTTTCAAGATGACATCTGAATCCAAATTATTCACTGGAAATCAAATTAGTTTCAACTTTTGAAATGTGTGTTCTAACAATGGTCATTGTCTATCAAAAAATAAAAGTGTTACCAACAATTGCCTGGTCAATTTTGATTTAACCCTTTCCTGAAAGCAGGTGAGTGCACTCTGATCTGGTCAAAACTACAAATCCATCTAAAATCGATGTCATCTTGTATCTCCGTCTTCAGCCTTTTGTTGTTTACAATTGTGAAAAGCTATAAGACCAAAGAGGATTATACATTTAATTAATAAGGTCTCTCTTGGATTGAGCCTTTGGACCATCATAGAACTCAAAACCCACAGCCATCCATTACGATACAATAACTTCCCTAGAAATACAATAGTTAAAAATACTATTAAAATAAGATAATTATTTTGGAATATTAATAAAAGCAGTACTGTAAGTAAGATTGTTGGCCATTCTGAGAGAAGTATAAAACAGATTGCACAATCCAGATTGCAGATTGCACACATTGCTAACATTGTTAAGATTGTTGACCATTCTGAGAGAAGTATAAAACAGATTGCACAATCCAGATTGCAGATTGCACACATTGCAACAATCTGCACATTGCAACATTGCTAAGATTGTTGAGATTGTTGACCATTCTGAGACGAGAAGTAAAAACAGATTGCACAATCCAGATTGCAGTTTGCACACATTGCAACAATCCGCACATTGCAACATTGCTAACATTGTTAAGATTGTTGACCATTCTGAGGGGAGAAGTATAAAACAGATTGTACAATCTAGATTGCAGTTTGCACACATTGCAACAATCTGCACATTGCAACATTGCTTAGATTGTTAAGGTTGTTTATTGAGATTGTTGGCCATTCTTAGTAGTATAAAACAGATTGTACAATCCAGATTGCAATTTGCACACATTGCAACAATGTGCATATTGCAACATTGCTAACATTGTTAAGATTGTTGGCCATTCTGAAAGGAGAAGTATAAAACAGATTGCACAATCCAGATTGCAGTTTGCACACATTGCAACAATCTGCACATTGCAACATTGCTAACATTGTTAAGATTGTTGGCCATTCTGAGAGAAGTATAAAACAGATTGTACAATCCAGATTGCAGTTTGCACATATTGCAACAATCTGTACATTGCAACATTGCTAAGATTGTTAAGATTG
>CAIIXF020000433.1:0-13000 GCA_903813345.2 Owenia fusiformis | reverse complement strand
CGTAACGGTACTAAAATGTGCAAAAGCCTTGGAGAACAATTTGGCAATATAAAACAAAAATGATGCAGACATTATTCAGTCATGCAAGCAATGTATTAAATGCATTTTTATCATAGATTTTTTATTTAGACGTATATCAATAGCGTGCTTAAATATGTATGCTTCAAAAACGACATGATTACCATGTGGGCATTTTCCCCGATCAGATATTAAAAAGTGGTGGACATATGGACATATAAGGTGGACCTATAAGGGTAAAAATCAATAACTGCAATTTAGATAGATGTCTCCAGTGGTAATGCCATGAGATGCAATGTTTACAGTTTACTACCAGGTGTTTATTTTATTGTGAAGTTGAACTATAGTATTACAGAGAGGATCAAGATATACAGGCCTTACAGACTTCCACCAACGCGAACATCAGTTCTGACCTCGCGATTTACGTTCCTTGCTCCGAACCATGGTTCTCACATAACAAACGTGAAATCTTTAGTCCCGTTCCACCATTTCCTCGCTCCCGAACACATTTCTCTACTTGCTAACAGAGATCAATGCTCACCAACCACTTGTATACAGTGGTAGATGTGAAAACCGTGGTTCGAGTGCAAGGAACGTGGTTCGCGAACTCAGAACTGATGTTCGCGTTGGTGGAAGTCTAGGAGGCCTGATATATGTAATTTAACGATATTGGAAGCGCACAAAATACGATAAATTGCTACATTCGTACTCACTCGTGTCAAGAAGTCGAAATGCACAAACGTATAACCGTTCAATCGTAGCCTTAATACGCTGTTTTAATCTGCCATCAAGGATAAGAGATGTTAATTTTAATACTTTTCAAAACAGTTTTCGGGAATCTTAACTCTTAACTGTAGACTTAACTAACCAACTGACAACATTACAAGGCAAAAAATAAGGGATGTGGTTCAGTGGTTCAGTTAACATTGTAGTGTTCCATAGGTAACTTTGTATACCTTAACTCTATTGTCATAACAAAATCCGTCAAGTTTTATAATCGTTAAGCTAAAATAATAATAAAATAAAATAATAAACAACACAAACCTACACTATAGTTAATGCTAATAATGTATGTGTTAACATTTACATTTGTATCTAAATCTGTTTGAATACAGTTGATTTGATTAAAGTCCCCATATAAAGTTTAAACCACGTTACCTTATATTGTACAGTAGAACCTGTATATCTGAACACCTGGCTAATCCGAACACCTTCCAATTCAATTTGAACACTTTTTTTCGGTCCCATTTTTTCCTCCCATTGACTCCCATGTTAAAAAAACCTTAAAATCTGAACACCTCCTAATCTGAACAGTGAACAACCAGATCTGAAAAACTGACCTGTCTAATCTGAACATTCTTATTAGGAGTCAAATGTCTGGACATTTCAATAATAGCCACATATTGAGTCAATGTTCTTATTATCTTTACATATGCAATGTAATCAAAGAACCAATATTGTCCTAATTAACTTATTTAAAGGACAACTGAAATAGCTTTTCTCAACTTGCAGCTACAAAAATGCGGTTTTCTCCATTGTAAGCCCACCGTAGAGTTCTTGCGATAGCCATTATAAAATAAATGTTAGATAACTGTTAACGGTCATAAATAACGAAATAAAACTAACTGATAAATCAAATTGGCCCCCACGTGATTAGTAACGTCATATACAAAATATAGCTTTGGTTTATTGGTTCCATAGTAATCACAACGTCACGGCAACCATAGGATTGTTGTGTAAACAAATAACAAAACATTTTGGCATTATGACGTCATGATCTAATGGACCAAAACGGGCCACGTGGGGACCAGTGGGAGATCACGTGGGGGCCAATAACGTCACAACCAATTCGAATATTGCTTATTAAGCAGCTATAACGATCGTTAGAGTGAAATAGTTTTCACACTACTGATGAGAAAACATGTCGAAATACATCTATCAAAAAATTATATTGATTCCTTTAGGTTAAAAATACCATTTCATATCTGCTTTAAGTCTCAATGACATCCCTAATTGTGGAAAACAACAGGAAAGGTGGAATACGGGAGTTAATTGGTTTATCCTATTAGAAAAGAACTGAATGTTTTATATTTGGATTAAGAGAAAGGTGAGAATCAAGAAGATAATTGGTTTATCCTTATTTTAAATTAACTGGATGTTTTTGATTTGGTTTATGAACAAGTCTTAACTGTTTTATATCCCATGGGTCTGTTATGATAACTAGGATTCAATCAGTAAACGTTTTATAATCAGAGAGACAACATAGACACATTTGCAGACAAGACTATAATTGTTTTATCATTATTGGAAATTACCTGGATGTTTTTGATTTGGATTAAGAGAAAGGTGAGAATCTGGGAGATAATTGGTTTATCCTTATTTCAAATTAACTGGATGTTTTTGATTTGGATTATGAACAAGTCTTAACTGTTTTATATCCCATGGGTCTGTTATGATAGCTAGGATTCAATCAGTAAATGTTTTATAATCACAAAGACAACACAGACACATTTGCAGACAAGATTATATCACGACAAAGAGAAAAAATTCAACGTCGTAATATCCTATCACTAAAATGCCTCCTATAAAGGCACATCTGACATCCTGAATGCCCTTGATATTGTGAAAGATTATGCATCAACTCAAATGAGCACTCATGAAAAAGTATTTTTAATTGAAGAGGGTATCTACTCAAATATTGCTAATGCTAAAAGTGCCAAGAAACAAACAACAATGAACGACTTTTTCAAGCTGAAGTAAAGCAGTGCTATGTAACCATAATATGAGATAAGTCATTTAATAAGCATACGATTTCGTATAAGACTATCATATACTTATTCAGTGTATTACAAAGTTTTTGCCAAAATTAAAGAGTTATTTTTCCTAAAACAATGAAATTGTTCAAAATGTAAATAAAACATAGTATATACATGTAGGCTATAGGCCTATTGTAGAATAAACTCATCAACAACATGTATTGTTTTCTGACTAAGTATTAAGTGTTCAATATCGTGGACTGAACAATGAAAATCCCCCCCCGACCAACAATATCCTTGAAATTTGAACACCTGCCAATTTGAACGCTTTTGGCTGGTCCCATGGGTGTTCGGATTAGACAGGTTTTAATGTAGTTTTACCCAATGTTATCAACGTCTGACATGTGAAACTTTTTATTTTACTTTCAAAAATAGGTTTTTGAAGGGCTTTTTGTTCGAAAAATCGTATATTTCTTTAAAATTAACTTTTAGAGGTTACACGTATCTTTTAATAAGCGATCATTCATACGAATTCATAGCATTCATTTTAACATGTTTTGCCGAAAAAATAAGAAAATTAATTAATTAATTAATTCATTAATAAGCGAGAAATGAACTCATCGAACCAGGAAAATGGTTCAGTGAAAAATACATCTAAAAATTTTAGTCCATAGAAACCAATGGTAGAGTGATACCTAAAACATAATATATTCTTCCTTTTAACCTGGTTAGACAATCAGCATTGATTTAATTTTAAAGTTTAACATATTTAGAAAAGATTGACATGGAATACTGTCTCCCGATCATTTTGATGTGCATTATGCATCTTATTCTCGTACAACTTTATGAAAATGAGAAAAAACTGAAAAATACATAAAATCTTAACATAATTCTAGTTTTGTTGCAAAAAGTTATTTCATAGCAATAGTATGAAGGTAAATTACATTCGAAGCATTTATATCGATGAATAAAATCACGTCTATCGATTTACAATATATAATGCATCATATTTCTATAAAACACACCGCACATTTTTCAAAACTGGCTCCAAGTTGGAGCCAGTTTAAAAATCGATGCGCTTCATTTACTATAAGCTATTTAGGGACAATCTAGCGACTGGATTTGATGGAATACTGTCTCCCGATCATTTTGATGTGCATCTTATTCTCGTACAACTTTTATTAAGATGAGCATTATGCATCCTAATCTTGTACAACTTTTATGAAAATGAGAACAAAACTGAAAAATACATAAAATCTTAACATAATTCTAGATATTTTGCAAAGGGTTATTTCATAACATAATGATGAAGGTAAATTACATTCTAAGCATAGATATCGATGAATAAGATCACGTTTATCAATTTACAATATATAATGCATCATATTTCCGTTTAATAAAAACGCACCGCACAATTTTAAAAACTGGCTCCAAGTTGGAGCCATGCAGTTAACAAATCGAGTGCGCTCCATTTAACACAATTAGGGACAATCTAGCAACTGCATGGGAACGATGCGTTTTTATTAAACGGAAATACAATGCATAATTTGTTCTCAATTGACGAACGTGATCCAATCAATTCATCGATATTCATGCTTAGAATGCAATTTACACTCATAGTTTTGACATAAAACGACTTCTTGCAAAAATCTTGAAATAGATTAAAATTCTACGTATTTTTCCCTTTTTCTAATTTTCATGCGAATTATACGAGAATAACATACATAATGTACATTTATATGATCGGGAGATGATTATATCCCGTGATTCCCAGTTGCTAAATTGTCCCTTTATAACTTGTGTTAAATGTACACTGAAGACGCAAAAACATGAAAAATTCAGAATTAGGTAAAGTGAAAAAATGATAAAATAATATTTTTACCAAAACCTGATTAAAAGAGTCATATATATAGTATGTAATTAAACCACGAAATGATTTTAGTATACTCCCTCGATTTTTTTCGTTGCCAAGCAATATCTAAACCAATGCTATTGGCCATGCCGACGAGAAAAATCATTAGCGAAAGTGAAGACACCATTGATTTAATACTAATTTCTATGTGAAAAACAAAATGATGCTTTTGAATAATGACACAGACTTCAGTTCAACTTGTGTATCAGTTTTTAAAGATGAATTGAATGGTGGTTCTTAAGGAAAAGTGACAAATTAACTAAATACCCAAAGGACGAGTGTCTTGAAGACCCTATATTAGCCCCCAAGATATTTAGAAAAAATTGTGCAGGATATCAAAGAACAGACTTTGTTTGATAACCAGATCTAAAAATTAGGTCATTCTGACATTTATATTTCAAAATATAGGTCATTATATTAACGTATATAAAATGGCATTTTCAAGGAAAAATCACTTTTTTACATCATTATTGTCAATGTTTCTATATATTAATGTAATCATTATTTTCAGTCATTTAAGACTTTTTAATTGATCCTGTTGCTATTATCTTACATAATAGTGACAAAGCATATAAGGCAACATTCAAAAACATATAAAATATAACAAGTCAAAAATACAAACAAAATATTGAATAGTGATCTTCTTTATACTTCATTTAGAACAATTGTCTACAAAAAAAGTTTGCGAAACTATGTCAGAAAAGAACATTGAGTTTTTTTTTAATTTACATCAAAATAAGAAAGAACAAGGGGCAACATTTAAAAACACATGAAGTAATTAACAAGTCAAAAATGCATATCAATCAATTATATATTGATCTGCTTCCTTGAGATCATTTGCACATATACAGTTTGTGGCAGTAAAATACTGAGTTTATTATTTCAGATCACAGTGAGGAAGCACAAAAGGCAACATTTGAAAACACATAACAACATAACTGCTGATGAGCACATTCGTGTGTTTGTTCATTATAATAAAGATTCTCTGAGCTATCATCATCTTTTTCAGATGACAACATTTCATGCACATCTTTTGATTTTAAAATGTCAAACTTCGTGCATTTCTTTTTGCTTTTGTACCCCTTGTGCCTACAACCCTACTCCCAACAAGGCATGTACAACACCATCCAGTGATTGCATCAATACTATTACATACATCTGGATCTGGGTTATATGCCACCCATGTATAATGAGATTTAGAGGACAGAAACCGATTACTGGACTTCTACACAAATTAGGCCATACTCTTTTTTAACAATGATGGTATATTTCCCATCTACTTGAAGATAGTCATCTGTGCATCGTTTAAATTGGTTGGCTTGATCTCAAGAGAGTCTACTATGATTTAGATGTAACCCTCTTGTCTCCATACAGGGGGTACTGGGAGATTGCAGTTCACTCATGCAATTCCCTTTGCTTTGGGCATTTTATTATATACAGGGTGTCTCAAAAAATGTACCCAAAAGTATATCAAGAGCACAGATAAACCAATCAATATTTTCAGACATTTTTTCCACGGTCATGTAGAGCAAACATGAAAGTTTTCTCCTCAATACACTATTTTTATTTCAGTCTTGTCTTTTTGATGCTTTAACCCTTTACCTTTTACACCACATAATCGATGTTACCTCATATTTCGATGACAGCCTGTATCCTTACTGCTACATTGTTCATCACATTTGATAATAATTCTGGTGGAATGTTTTGGATTTCTCTTTGAATGATGCCCTTAAGTTGTTCTAGGTCTTTTTGCTTGGAATGAGCATTAAAACACTCCTTCAAATAGCCACAGAGGAAGATGTTTGAGGATGACGATGGCAGAACAAACACAGATAATCAGGTCAATTATCGGCATATGATTTAGGAGTTACCTTCCAGAGTTAGATAGGCTAGCCTGGAGACCAAATGATATCCAAATGAAAACACAGTGGTCTCAAATGATACACACAACAAAAGCTACACTAGAATCCCAGCCAATGCAGTTTCTTGAACCTCTGACCTCTCTGTATAAGGGGGCTATAAGACATTGTGAGGGCCTCCCTATTCACCATATTTGACGGCCCATACTTTTTTCTCTGAGGCTATTTGAAGGACCATTTTATGCTAAACCCAAGCTAAGAGATCTAGAACAACTTAAGACCCGCATCCAAACAGAAATCAAAACATTTTACCAGAAATATCAAATGTGATGAACAATGTAGTAGTAAGGATGCAGACTGTCATCGAAATATGAGGTTACATTGAATATGTGGTGAAAAAGGTAACAGGTTAAAGTATCAAAAAGGCAAAACTGAATTAAAAACTGTGTATAGGGGCAAAAACTTTCATCTTTTATCTACAAGACCATGCAAAAAATGTCTGAAAATATTGATTGGTTTGTCTATGGTGTTGATATACTTTTGGGTACATTTTTTGAGACCCTATATATTATTTTACCACCCACTGATTGTGACTTACAATATATTTCTTCTGTACAATAAACTTGAACTGGATTTCTAAATATGAACATTGGTATGATCAGCCAGTGAACTGTGATAATATAAAAAAAGAATTCATACACAAAACATCAAGATAAAATGATTGTACAACTATCATCTCATATGAATGTACTGAAAGGAATTGCATGTTATTATGTTGCTTAGAGCCATTGTAAAGATATATGCTTCTCAAGAGGTCATGCTCCAGTGCAAGCATGCATATTAGTTTATGAAAAGATCATATGAATAAAGAAAATAGACTCAAATATATAAAACACAACTGTCACAATCATTCTAAGGATTTTCAAAATGGCTGACATCATTTTATTTCATGCTGAAAATTGCAGAAAAGTTCCATTTTTGCACAAAGCTTGGTCCTTACCTAGATTTTTATATATCTCAAGAAGTAGCTTAGAAGTACACTATCCCCTCAATACATATAACTTTCTAGGTAAGAACCAAACGTTATATGAACAAAGCAAGAGTTTATCATGACCTTCCTCTATCTAAAAAGAAGTAGGTCAACACAATTGCAAACATAACTAATCCCTACTCAATGACTATTGAAATATGACTATTTATATGTACAAAATATTAATCCAATGAGTGTATAGAGCGACACAATCAAACAATGGGACATCTGCCAAGTTGGGTTTATACATTCTGGAGACATTTTCTGAGACTGATAAAAAATTCACATTTTCACAGGAAGTGATACATACCTCCCAAATAGACCAAAATATACTTATATCAGTAATCTTGAATGCTTTTAATTGTTATTTTTTGAAAATATACATATTTATCTACAATTTGATCCTGCATATCAAGGATATTAACGACATTGCATTTTTCAAAAAATGTTAAGTGACCCCAGGGGTGTCTATAGCCATTCGTTCTTTGACAAGAAGTTAACAAAAAATAAGTTGCTTTTTGTTTTTTGTATTACGCATTTCTCGTACAAAAGCAAAATATGAAAGAATATACCTGTTTAAACACGAACCTTACAAAATCAAATTATCATTTGTATCAACGGTCACATATGCATGCAGCGATGAAGTGTTTATTGCGAACAATTATGAAGAGCTAACGACGAGGAAATTGGCCCTTTTTGGCTCGGGCTCATTAATATGCTCTGGTTTAATATGTTTACCACAAAATAAAGATACTAAATACTACATTGACTTATAAATAAATAAATACTAAATTTGACTTATGGGGATATATGAACTGATTTTGAATCTCGTTTTTAAAACAAAACATCATATCGTTTATAGTAGTCTATAACATAACTCAGCAGTGGGACGGCCATACGAGCCAGTCATATACGTGTAGTTTTAGAACTTTAAACAAATCATATCAGTCTTAGCACTGATGAGTTGTCCATATTTGCCTGAAAATTCTATGGATTCATGATACCACAGATTGTATTTTTGTCACTTAATCCAGTAGAAAGAATTGATCTATACCGTCGTAATAGTTTTTGTTACACGACTGACAAATATTTTCTCTGTTCTTTTGATTCCGCGCATGGATGTTTTTCTTTTACGATCCAGGAACATCTGTAGTTAGCTAACCTGTCTGTGTATACTTACAGTTACTACTATATAGTTCCTTCTTAATTAAAATTAAAATAATTAAAATAATGTTATTGGGAAACTTTTGGAATAAGTGAGTACACTGTCTATCGCCTTTCATATATTGGATAGAGAAGGAGCTTGAAAATTGATTTGGTCATATACAAGCATATTACCACCCCCCTCTCTACATGATTTAACACATTTTTTCCACAACTTATGTTGTAGTGGGGGTCACAAGGACTTGTAGCTAGACTACGAATAAGTGAGAACTGGCCATTGTCTAATGTTGAAGGATGACAAGGGGGAATATATTAAAATACGTCTATGTAACATAAATAGGTACCTATGGAAAATGCTTGGTTATCGTTTGGTTATATTAGTTGAGATATCTTATGTCAAAGACTGATGAAACAAATATCAGATGTGATGTATTCATTGCTTTTTGTGAGAAGCTTGAAAATTAATGTGATATTCTCACAAAATGAGTCGCAAGATGAATTGACAGACTGGTTGCCATTTTGATTTTTTAATTTTTTGTTCAGAATTTTTTTAGGAAATTAAAACATTGATATTCTTTATTTATGTTCATATTGTAGAAAATAAACCGTGATTTATTGATATATATATTACTTTTGAATGCAAAACCTTGCGAAAATTCAAAATGGCCGTCAAAAACATCCCTCAATGACGTGCACATGAACATCTTATATTAACAAAGAATGAAAATAAAATATAATAAACATTATAAACAGGTATACTGGCTCTATCGGTAGTCTTATAGCGTAGTATAATATAATTAAATGCATCGTGGGAGTTTTAATAAACATCTTTGAAAACGTTTCACGCTGGACACGTTTTACACTGGACTGATACCTTGCATTTTCTGAAATTGCTAATAATCCGCTTATTTCAGGATATTTTTATTGGACTGTGATAAAACATTGTGCGCAATTCAAACATATTTTACACACACTTATGTGTAGCATTTATAATCATAAGATACTCAAATCGCCGTCACGACGATGACCGCTCACTCGGCATTTTGGGGTGGTATATTCTATATCGACTCCCAGATTTACACAACTAGCATTATAAAACAAACCAGCCTGTGCTCAATTGTGCCATTATAGTTGATGTTGTATTGGATATTAGACATCCATATTTTGTGAACATACATGCTGATAACTATCACGTTCAAAATTCGTGTCAACGAGGACGCGTTAAGAGGGCACATTTACTCAAGAGAGTATATCGTATACTTGAAAATCTGAATTCACTTGAAAATGCCTCTTCGTTTGTAAAAACATTTTCTCAAATGACATGGACATACAAAATAAATTTGTGAAAAGGCGCGGTGTTGGTACAAACATTTACATCCCCTTATGGTCCAGGTGACACATCCTAGTTTTGAGCATTTTAGTCGTCTTAAGAGAGATTTAAGGAAATAAAGAGATCTGTGGACGTAATATTTTTACTGTGGATTAGTGCTTATGAGATACACTTTTAATATTTATATTAACAATTGGGACAACATTGTTGCATATGTTCTTATTTTGCTGTGACATATAATTTCACATTTTTAAACGAAATGGCGTCTTGACTCTGTAGCGAGCTCAGATTCGAAAACTGGCTCCAACTTGAAGCCAGTTTTGGAAAAAGAACTATTGTGCTGCTAATTTAGTGGGGTTCAAAGAAAAATTATACACGACTGTTAGAAATCTTTAGTTTTCCTGAAATTGAGTATGAGGAATTTTAAAAGACATAAAAATGAAGAAGTCCAATATTTTTAAAATTGAAACATTCTCTGTAAAGCCTACTCAGGTCACTAGCTTGGTCTGATTCTTCCTTTAAAAACACAATCAATTTATTAAGAGGGGACAAAATCCATTTGATTAAATATATTAGTTAATGATAAGGTATAAAAACATGACAGTTATTGAAACTTGAATATCTCAATTCTCAACATTTATCTATTTTGAAGTATTCTAGATCTTATAAATCATCACTAGAATACCTGTCTACTTACACACCCGCTGATCGAAAAATGGGACAGGAGATAAAGGCGATGTCTGTAAGATAAATCAACAAACCTGGACGTTTTATTTTTAAATATAAACGTTATCATTAAATTGTTAAATTAATAGGCGCACTGCATGGCAAAATATGTTAGCTCTTCTACAAATCAAGTAACAATGGTCCACACGACCTGTAATAGATACTTGTAAGGTGACGCTATTATATCATAATTAATACTATTAGTTCATTTTAGAATGCAAGAACTTATGTAACATCGACATTCTGCATGTTGGTTGCGTTGCAATTTCTTAATATATCGCATATCTTAGAAGCGAATGAGTTCAATTCAATGGACAACTTTCTCTTTAAAAAATAAATCTTTCCGATTTGTTGAATTAACTTGAAAAAATTGCCTTCTCCCCTCCGTCCCATTTTCCGATCACCCGGAGTGGCTAAGATACACCATTTGAATTGAAAGGATGGAACGAAACCGAACACAAATCAGAAGTCGTTTTCAAGAGAACATACAAACTGACAAGAAGAGACAACTTGAATAAGGACCCATGAAGAGTTTGAAAGAAAAATCATATCTCAAATGGAAGTATTTTCCAAGAATGCCATTTTTTATCACATTGTCCTTCGAAAACTTATCATTAGGTGTAAGGTTCCATATCCCTCCGCTAAAAGGTATGATCCTTCTATAGTCCATTTAATGATCTTTGATTTTTTTTAAATAACGCCATAGTTGACTTCTAGGGTACCTAGTTTGCCAATATTAGGTATAAAAATAAAAAGGAGGAGTTCAACTTTCATTTATATTACGAAAATAGCGATGTAGGTCAAAATAGTTCCAACAATACAATGGACGCTGATATCTCAAAAAGTAATCCGACTCCCCATAATTTGATGTAGATCACTCGAACCCCTATATGACTAGGTACATTTTGATATAAAAAACTATGGGGGGGGGGTGTAATCGTTTTATAGTTGGTCACGAACGCCATATGTGCAAAGTAGTGTTCATAATTTTCGAATTTCATGTTGGATTACGGTACTCACACCATAAACATTTCTACAGCATGTTTTTCTCTCTCAAACTGTTTCATCCCTTCTTAAAGTTCATATCCGCTTGTTCTTAGGGAGCAAACAGTTTTTGGTATTCGTCTGCATTAATTTGAATTATTTTCTACAAAACATGTCCTTTCAACTTTACAATTACATTGTTAACAGAACTTACAGAAATTCTTTCGTAAAGTTTGACCCTCTCCATCCCATGTCATTGTCATTGACAACCCATGTCAAAGGCGCCACTATAAAACGTTGAACCTTTGAGTGTTTGTTCAAGACTGATTCGATATGATTGTCAAAATGTCATTTAGTAGAATTGATTTTTATAAGAAGGATAACCAGCTGTGCATAAGATATGATAAATGAGATCAGATGATAACAATGTCACGTATTTAAATTAAACTAAAGTGAATTTTAATTTTGCAACGCCTGATTTTGGTAAAATAAATTAATACAGACTTCATTAAGCTTATACTCAGACAATATCTGCTTTTAACCCTACCGCTGAGCAAAGACCCGAAGATGTCTGAAAATGTAGGGGATAAGTTAATAAACTCCTGTTTTATATTGAATTTCTCAATATGAGAAATAGATAAAACACAGAATTGTCTGGAACCGATATAATTGTTGTTCCAGGCACTCATGTTTGGAGAATAATGAGTACTTAATGCAATATTTACTATCAAATCGCTAAATTCAACTTTTAAATATTAGAATGATGTTTTACATCTTAAATAAGTAAGAACCATGGCTGTATTTAGTCCATTTGATTCAAAGATACAATAGGTGAAAATATATAACATTTGTTTCACTGCCATACGTTGCATATCATTGAAATCACCGGTGACAGTTGAAAATTAAAGACCCGATTATACCACGAGTACGATTCAATAGGACCTGATGCTACCGCCTGAGTATTCCGATTATACCGTGAGTAAAACCCGATGAGGTAGTGAGTAAGCTTTCGAATGATCATATGATCACGAATATTCCTGTTAATATGATATAATTCCTGCAGCACTATACGTCAATGTCTGTGTCCCGCGAAGTTATTTAAAACATTGAATTCATGCTTTCACTCGAATAACCATCATTTTCATTGTTTATTTTATTTTATTTTTTTATCAAAAATATTATTCTCTAAATTAAAATCAAATACATAATAACACTTGACAC
>CAIIXF020000432.1:0-13000 GCA_903813345.2 Owenia fusiformis | reverse complement strand
CGTGGTATCTACACTAAGTTACAGTCTAAAATGTATATTGAAAATACTGTTATACACGTGGTTTTTATAATCATGTTTTACTTTTAACAATGTAGATCAAACAATCCTTAGGGGTTGACATTTATGAATTAACTTTTTGTAATTTTTAATTAATTTATAAAAATTATGTAGCTTTTTGGAAATGGCTAAGTAATTAATCATAATAGCAGTTCTTATTCTAACATCTAACATTAATTATCCATGTTTAATTAACTGATGAATGGATATATAGGGCCCCAGCCAGAGTTTGAAAGTATTGTTTAACCATCTAAATAAAACGTATCATTACTTTAAAAGCTGTATTGGAAATTTTCTGAAAAAAGTTGACTTAATTTTGAAAAAAAGTTATTGATATTTAATTTTTGAAATTTTAGCAGCAAAAGTTTAAATTTATTGACAATCAAATACAGCACTTTCCACTTTCACACCTCATTCTCTTATACGTCATAGCACTGGGAGTTTACAACGTGATACCCAGTAATCTCCACGGGAGATTTGTAAGTATTCATTTATTTCGATGTTTTGACAAAATATGGTCCTATCCATTTCATAGAAACATTGACCATACCATGCAGATATACCTCTTGTATCACTGCGTCTCAACATTTTGTCTAAACATGGTCTGAAACTTCTTAAACCTTCTAGAAAGTACAACAATTTTTTGAAAAACAATGATAATTTTTCACGAAAATCATTATAGTTTCTACAATTTTAGCCCTTTCGTCTTGAAATACTGTTAAGATTAACAATACAATTTTGACATATCATCCAGACACTTCAGTTTCCCAAATCAATGAAAGAATTCTTGGAAAATTAACTTTTCTTTAAAAGTGTATGACGTAAAAGGAGTATGACATTCAGGGAATAAAAATTTACAATGAAATGTTGTATACCTCCTTTATGTCGTATACTTTCAAAGAAGGATTAATTTACTTTCATTGAATTGGGAAACTCAAGTGTCTGGATAATGTATAAAAATGTATTGTTAATTTAATCAATATTTCAAGATGATAGAAGTAGAATTAGAGAAATTATGATGATTTTTGTGAACAAAGATCTTTTTTTTTTTAAAATGTGCTTTCTAGAAGGTTTGAGAGGTTTTATACCATGTTCAGTTGAATTGTTGAGATGAAGTGATGCTAGATGTATATCAACATGGTATGGTAAATGATTCTACGAAAAGGAAAGAATCATATTCTGTCAAAATGTCTAAACAAATGAGTACTTACAAATCTCTCACCGAAAATACATCGTAAAGTTCCATTGCTACGACGTATAAGAGAATAGGGTGTGACTATAAAACACATTATTTTATATACCCCACTGGATAGATTAAGTAAAGTAACATAATTTAAACAAATAAATTCAATTTTAAATGCATGCATTTAATTTTATGTTTTTAAAAACTTAAAATTAGGAGGCAAAAATTATTTTCAAAACTCATAATTTTTTTCTTCTCAGTCTTTTTTAAATATGATAAACTTTCAAAATAAAACTGTATTAAAGGCGTATATTAGTTTAAAAAAATATTTCAGCATCATTGATTTCAATGAGAATTTTTTAAGTGCCTTTTTCTCTGAACCACTTTTCTGCGTTTGTGAACTCATTTCTCTCTTATTCTTCAACCAATCTTCTAAATTTTTTAAACATAAAATAGATAAAGGAGTATGCTATCCATTGGTGTGCATTACTGCTTATTAATTGATGAGGACAACAAAAAATTATTTGAAATAAGTTCACAATTTTTCGAACCAAAAGTCTTTCAAAATCACCATTTTGGAAATTAAATTGCAAAGTTTCACAAACCACATTTTGATAACAATTGGTAAGAATATAAGTCAAAGTGATTTGAACTTTATGTGGGGCCTTTTATATATTAACAGGCTATTTTTCTCTGTGGCATTCATTTGACTTGAAAGCCCAACACATTATCACTGGTTCCCAACTGGTTATAAAGATATTACATCTTTATAACAAAATGTACGAACTTCCATCGGAGGAAATTTTTATTTTCATCACAAGGAAGTCAATTTGTATTCAAATAATTTACCCGAGTGTTAATTTCCTCCAAGTTCATCCATTTTGTTATTAAGACATAACACCTTAATAACCAGGGGGTCATTAACAGAACTTTCGTAAAGATACGAATTCGCAAGTCTATTGTTAATTTCATGGATTTGGTAAATGTGCATTAACAGAACTTTCTTAAAGTTGCGAACGATTCACAAAAGTTATGAAAAAATGATGTCACATATGCTTTCGTTCGTAACTTTAATAGCACCTCCGACCCTTTCGTAACTTTGCGAATTGGCATATTTCTCATTCATTTCTTATGTAAGGTATATAGTTTGGCAAAAACAAATTGTTTTTTATATGCATGCCAAGTTTCAAGCTAAAATATCCACCAATTCTTGCACGATTAGCAAATATGTTCCCGAGCTGGGAATTTTTGAGATTGCGGAAACAGGTTTAATCACAGCGCGCAATGATATTAAAGGACATCATATTTTTATTTGTGCTAAATAATGATGAAAGATGACGTCACAATAAGAAATTCGTTAACGAACGATAAAAGTTACGAATGACTTACGAAAGTGTTCAGTTAATGGCCCATTCGTAACTTTACGAATTCGTAAGTCATTCGTAATTTTTTAAATATTTACGAATTTCATAAAAATACGAATTACGAATTTGTAACTTTGTGAAAGTTCTGTTAATGACCCCCAGTTGGTGACCAGTGATTAACAGAAAAATAAGTTTATCACTTACCTCATATCAGAAAAGGTTCGGGAGTAGTAGATCTGTTTATTAAATCAACCTGTATTACCTTGTTCATCTTCCATCATAATTCTCAATTGCTCTACTTACTCATTGTTTTGTTTTTGTCTAGTGTTATTTTTATTACTTTGCTATTCCATTGTAACATTGTGATATGTTTCAGAGCTGCAAATCATATTATTTAATTTACTGTCTTCTGTTTGCAATTTCCCCTTTGTCTCCTCTGATATTTTGTTCTTTCTGCTTTGGTCTGTTGTAGAACTGTATTTTAAATTATTTATTCATTTTCTAAGTTGTGTTGACTTCCTGTTCATCTATTTTATATATTGTCTTATTCTGTTGTTGATTCATTTGTTGACATTACCACCTTCATAAGTATCCATTGTCGCCATAAGCATCACTATTGTCGCCATAAGCATCGCTTTTGTCACCATATGCATAACTTTTGTTGTCATAAGTATCCCTATTGTTGGCATAAAACCATCCAATTAGCTTAGTGGGTATCACTGATTTTTTTAGTCCTTTACAACTTAATACTTTAGATTATGTATACTACACTTGTAATTATTTCACATTCCTTATAATTATTTTGATCATTTCATGATAACTGTAATAGATAGGCATGACACTTATATCTACATTTATTAATGCTCTACTGGTATAGACATGATCAATACATGTTCCACCTTCTGTAGTTGGTATATCTGTGTCTGAGAGTAATAAGTATCGTTTGCGCATCATGAAATCGTGAATGTAATGTTTCTTTGAATCCAATAAATTTTCATTAAAATCACCTACGACAAGAACTTTGTCATGGTTTTTGTGAACATGCTGCAAAATTTTCTGCATTTCTGTTATGAATTTAGTTTTCTGAATATTAGGCGACTTATATATAGTTATAATTGCAATATCTTTAACAATAGTTATAGCATTGTCTAATGGTGATGGTATGCTGATTGTTTGCACATTTCCTAAAATGCTTTTATTATAAATTGCAATGCCACCTTCATGGTTTGATAAGTTTAATACTTTTCTATTGACTAAGTGTGGAGAGTTAAATGTTTCAATCTCAAGGATCCCACTTACTTTTTCATCTCTAAGCCATGTTTCTGTGAGACAAATAATGTCACAACAAGACAAATCAGTGTTAGACTTAACATCTTTTATGTGAGCAATCAAACCTTGTGTATTGTGATAGATAAGGCTTAGATCATCTTCTGTTGCAGTTTCATATTTGGGCAGGTCAAAGTCTGGCATTTCGTCTAAAGCTTTTGCCATTTTTTCATCACAGTAAATTGACTTTGGATCATAATCGATAATGTAGAGACCATCAGATGAAGTAACTCTACTAAAAGCAACATATGCTTGACCACCAGCGAACATATCTTTGCAAGAAATTGCTAGTCGGTTACATGTTTTTCCTTGTAACTTATGTATAGTGCAAGCGTATGATGGAATAAGTGGTATTTGCTGTCTCATAAACTTGCTATTGACTTCATCATTATATGGTTCAATACGTATAGATTCAGGATGAACTTCAGTCTGATTTTTATATCTGGTCTTAATACCTACTTTTGGATTATCAAACTTCACCCATACAGCGCTTGGCATATTGTCTGATTCCTTCTTAAACTCAATTGCAGTTACAACACCAAATGCACCATTAGCAAGTCCATCAGCAATACATATATTCTTTATCAGAAGAACTTCTGTACCAATACAAATTTGCAATTCATGAAGAAGTGTATCTGCTCGCTGTTTTGGTTCTTCATCAATTTTTTTCCATTCTTGCCCCTTCAATTTATTGTGGTCAATTGCTTTTATCTTATATATTTTGGCATTTGTCGATTTTGCATGTGAGAGTATTCTCTTCCGATTATATGCATCAACATTGACACGCTTTGAATATACCCTCATAACATCTTCTGGAATCGGTTTCTTCATTATTTGTCTTATAAATTCATCATCTTGAGCTGATATCCTTTCTCCTTTTTTAAGAACTCTAATCCTATTTAAAAATTCTGCATATTTCATATCACCCTTTTGTCTCATGATTTGCGTAAGCTCTATTTTCTTGAACTTTTCCCAAGGGTTATAATTTGTTTCATCAGACTTAAGTAAACTTTTCTGTTTGACTGGAGGCAATTGATAAAAATCCCCAAATGCTAATATTGAAGTATCGCCAAAGTCAGGATTATCACCAGGTTTAATTTGCTGAAGCCTTCCTCGTACTGTATTAAATAGTCTAACGCTTACCATAGATATTTCATCAATTATTAAATCTTTCAGAGATTCGAGTCTCATTTTCAATGGAGCTATCTTGGATTCTTCAAGTTCCTCATACACTCTAGATAGATATCGTGAAGTTATTCTGAATGCAGAATGTAACGTATTGCCATTAATTTGGAAGGCACTTGTACCTGTTGGACTAGTTAAAAGCACACTCAAATCATTTGGATGCTTTAAAAGGTTTCTCAATAAATGGGTAGCAATGTAATGAATACATTTTATTAGGTGTGATTTACCAGTTCCAGCTTTGCCACAAATATGAAGAAATAATGGTTTTATTTTCTTACCCCATGATAGTTCTAGGCATTGTTTTCGTATCAAGTAAAATATTTGTTTTTGTTTTGTGTTCATAGATCTTATCAATTCCATGGCTTCATTTGTCGGTATTGTGTCCGTTTGTAATTCAACTAGACAATTCACTTTTCCTGTTTCCTTGTCTTTGGTTTTAAAATCAATGTCAGGCATATCAGTTTCATCAATGTCATCAGATATTGGTTCAATATTTTCAGAAATACACTCTTGTCTTTCTAGTTCTTGCTCTGGAGCTAAATTAGCCCATGCATTCTCATATGAATCTCCATCAGATAATTTATCTTGTGCAGCATTTAATTCATCACCAGTAACATCATAAATACTTTTATATTTTGTTACAATTTCAGAAACATTAAACAATTTACCTCCTTGTTTTATTTTGCCACATTTAAAATAGCCTTCAAATGTTTCATGTTTAGTAGGTCGTAATTCCTTATCACTTCTGTGTGGTATGAACAGTTGGAGCATACTATGATAATATTCATCCGGATTAGTTTCCTTTGAGAACTTTGGGTAGCGTATAATAGCTGGTGGACTTTTTGATCGCTTTTGTATAAATCCTAAACCAAAGTCTAGTTTTATTTTTTTGGATGTTTCCTTCTGATTTTCTACTATATCTTCATCATTGTTATATGTCACAAGTCTATATTGTGATGCAAATTCTGCCAAGCATAAATCATTGAATTCAACACTGTGTGGTCTTGCAAAATATCTATCTATGATACTTGTTGCCCATATTTTATCATCTTTCTGTTGACGAATTACTGAAATTGGTAGTGACATTTTAATAGGATTGTTACCTACTGGAAGGAAAACAGTTTGTCTTGAGCATTCTTTGAGATGAAGATTACTTGCTCTGTATACGGCTTCTTGAGCACTAACTTCTCTATGTTTCATATATCGGTAACCAATGATTTTCATGAGTTTAGAAGCTGAGGAGTTTTGTTCTTTGGCTTCCTGTTCTGCATCTATAAGATTCTGACTCATTTCTCGTTCCTGTTTTGATATATATGATACAATGTAGACAACACATGAAAATACATCAAGGACAAATTGTATATCCATATTGGCTTCCCATGCTTTTAAAAGGTCTGTATTGTAGTTATTTATCCAAATGTCTTTAACAGTTCTCTTCAAAAATATTGCTTTCCTTTTACTTTTTGTCAGAGTTCTTATAATATTTTCATATTTTTCCATTGTTAAGCCTGGGTGTGCTTTTTCAAATATTTCATTTAATGTCATTTGAGAATAATCTTCAGAGAGAAAGAATTCCCAGAGAGATTGAATGATATCTTCGGCTTCTTTTATTGGTATACACTCTGTAGTCTCATCAAGACTTTTGTCATCAATGATAAAGGTTTTCTCAGATGGAAGTCTTGGAAAGTGAAATCTACAAGTTCTTTTATTTTTCTTGCAACTTTTTGAGTGGTTTTTGCTGTGTGTTTGGACTTCGTTTACTATTCTGAACAAGTCTGAGTCAGTTTTTTCATCGGGCAATGCACAAGTGATATACTTATCTATGAATTCTTCAACTTCTAAATTTGGTGATTTACCATAAACGGGAGCATCTTCGATCCAAATTAAACAATGTATATGAGGTGACCCTCTCATTTGAAATTCAACTCTGTAAAACATGTCTTTCACTTTACCAATTGGTTCAGCTGGTGATTTAATAACATCATTCATGAACTTTTTCCATCTATTATCAAACATTCTAGTTACAGTGACTGGATTATCCCTTATCAGTTCACAACGTTCTGTTTTGGTTATTTCTTCTGGTAATCGAGGGTCATTGTTTTGTTTGAGAATTGTGTTAATAACTTCATTCCATTTCATATCTGCTGAAGAAAATGAGCAAAACCATGTTGGTGGACCAAGTTGCCTAATCATTGCAAATAAATCTTTTTGTACGTGTTGCCAGTATGGTGGTGTTCCACGAATCGGTTGCAAATAGTGATGACCAACATTCTTACGGCAAAGCATTTCACTCTTTTCTTTGTTGATAATATCATCAGCTGTTATTGTATTACCGATTGTTGATTTTTCTGTTGTTTTTCTAAGGTTAATACTAACTTTGGATATTATATTCTGGAGTTCAGTCAAAAATTGGGCATAAAATATATATTGAGTATTCTTAGCAAATCTCAAGTCTGCAGAGAATAGCCTATTACCAAAATATTTTGTTGCTGACAACTTTTTTTCTCTATTTTCATCATGAGCGTTTCTACCATTTGGAAATAGAGTGGGAAATGAAAGAGCTTCATTATTCTTTTCTTGAAGAATACGTATTGGTTTGTTTCCTTCTCCTGGTGCTATGCAATATATTTTGTCAAGATGTGTATCCAGAATATGCTGAGCAATGTTATCAGGTTGCAAACAAGTATCAGATACTACACCCATCATATCATTTGATGTGTCTTTCCCCTGATTCTCTGTGCTATTTTCTAGTTGACATACATTACAGTCAATATCAGTTTGTTTCAATTCAGGTGTCATTCCATATTGCTTTTGATCTTCTTCACTTAAAATTTCTGGAGGTATTAAATTCACAAAATCATCCAATATATTAATGTCTTTGTAGTGCACATTGTTTTGTTTTAGGTATCCCAATGCTGCTTTAACTTTTGAAATACTGACTGATTTATATAAGTAATGACCTTTATATTCAAGTTTGCGTTTGAGTTTGACAGTCAAAAGCTGCTCATCATGAATTGGTCTTGGTAAAGCATTTATGGTTTCCTGAGCATTATTTGACACAGATATAACAGGACCATTCATACCAAATTGCCCTCCTCTTGGTAATTGTACTACTTTCATAAAAGGTAAACGTAACGATACTAAATGTTGTTCAAGGACATTCAAATCTTTCAATTCCGCTGGTATTGTTTGTAATAACAAATTATTGCTATTAGCCATTGGGGGAATATTGCCATTTTTAAAATGTACATGACAGTTCTGACATATCCATAGTTTACTTATTGGAGACTTACAAAGTTCACAGTTTTCTTTGTATGATATTTCTCTAGTATGCAAATATATTTTTGAAACACACTTTTGTTTATTTTCTTGAGACATTTTAGTATATACATTTTCCCTGTAGGCTAGCACCTGGTGTTTAAATAGCAATCTATGACAAACCACACAAATATAGTTTAGTCCATCATTTATTGTTTGTTTAAAGTCGTGAATTACTCTTTCAATATTTTCTCGTTGGGACTTTTTGGTAATATGTTTTTCTTTACCTTGCATTATTTTCCTTTTTTTGAAGGCTTTGTCAATGTCATATCTTTGTTTGCTCTGTTGTTTACTCTGTTGCTTCACTCTTTCTTTAAAGTCTTGATCAAATTCGTACTTTTCTTTACTTTGTTGCTTCACTCTTTCTTTAAAGTCTTGATCAAATTTGTATTTTTCTTTACTTTGTTGCTTCACTGTTTCTTTAAATTCTTCATCAAATTCGTACTTTTCTTTACTCTGTTGTTTCACTCTTTCTTTAAATTCTCCATCAAATTCGTACTTTTCCTTACTCTGTTGTTTCACTCTTTCTTTAAATTCTCCATCAAATTCGTACTTTTCCTTACTCTGTTATTTCACTCTTTCTTTAAATTCTCCATCAAATTCGTACTTTTCCTTACTCTGTTGTTTCACTCTTTCTTTAAATTCTTCATCAAAGTCGTACTTTTCTTTACTCTGTTGTTTCACTCTTTCTTTAAATTCTATATCACATTCATACTTTCTTTTACTTTTGTTAAGCTTGCTATGTTTGAAGTCTTCATCAGTTCCATATCTATGCTTACTTAAAAATTTCTTTTTATCTTTGAACCCAGGTGTAGATGCATATTTCTCTCTATCATGTTCCAATTTTTTATTTTTAAAGGTTTCATCAGTATTATACTTTTTTTTCAGAAGAATATTACGCTTGTATAGCTTTTGATCTGACTTAGACATTTTCCTCAATTTAGCCTTTTCTTTATCTGAGAAAATATCAGTGTTGGAATCATCAGCGCACAGGCTACTATTACATATGTTTTCTTGATTATTTACAGTATTTTTGGTACAATGCATTCTAGCTTTATCACATTTTCCAGCAACTAGCTGTCCACGTTTGCATGTTAATTTACATAGACGAACATATGATTCTTTGATCTGTAGACTCATTGGATCAACAACATTTTGTTCATGATCAGACAGTGGTTCTATACTTTGAGATTCCTTTTTTTGATGTGCATCAATATTTTCATTAAAATTTAATTTTTTTTTACAAGATGTTCTTCTAGCTGACTTTGAGGACATGGATGGTTGACTAGCAGTAAGGTTTTTTACTTCATTTTTTGCTTGGTCATTCCTACACTTTATTTTGCTAGATATTGTTGATAGTTTAGGCTCGAAGTTTTGATCTTTTATTTGCTTAGATTTCCTACATTCTTCAAATGTTATACCATCAACAGAAAATCCATGCTTGGCATTAGTTCTGTTTATTATACTATCAGTTAATGACTCTGCAGTGTTCCACAAGAATAATGATATTTTTTCCAATGAATTCGACATGTGAACTATTGCATTTCCCAAAACATTAATTCTTCCTTGCTCATCCCTACTGTGTGGGTCAAATGAATAATATATGCTTTTGTTCTTCATCACACATGTTGTTGTATTGAGGAATGTAACAAGGCATGCATTGTAATCTGTGAGAACTTTTTCAATAGCTTCATGCAGAGTTAATCCTTGGTCATCTTCTTCAGTATAATTCCAGTATTCTAAGTATCCCTGTTGTTGTCTTGATTTGTATGTATAATTTTTGTTGTTAAAGCTTAAGATTTTTGGAATATCAAATATTTCCAAATAACCTGTTGGAGTTGGATTTTGAGATATGATACTATTGTATAATATGTTGCCTCGGACTAAAACATCAGTAATGAATTCTGCATTAATTTCATGGTGAGTTTCATTTTGAAGCATCAGTAAAAATGACAAAGAGTTAGCATAACATTGTTTTCCTTGACCTATGCCTTCAAACATTAGATGATTTTGAGACATATTTCCTTCTATAACTTGATCAAATATCTGTATTGCTGATGCATTGTTCTTTGCAGGATTTGTATTTGTATTTGCATCTATCACATCTGTTACCACGTCATAATGACATTGGCTAGAATGATCTAGGTACATACATCTGTTAACAAATGTTTTTCCAAATACTGTCCATCTATTTGTGTTTTCAAAAGTAAGTATCTGGGTTTGGAATAAATGGCAAGCTGCGGCAATTTCAATATCAGTTCCCCACACAGATGATCTATTCATATTTTGGGATCTTATATGATTTTCCAATTCTGTTGCGGTTATTCCTCTTGTTTTACAAATGTATTTCTTACAGCTTTGGTCATTTCTATGAGACACTATACTCTGTCTAATAGCAGTGTGGTCATTTTCATCGTTTGTTATGCAATATGCAATTGCTCTAAAAAGACAGTTTCCATCACCTCTGATATGTTTTAAGGATTCATATTTTGGCTTCATAAAGGCAATTTCAACATTGTCATATACAGGATCATTGCTTTTTGGCGTATACTTGAGATGATGGATGTTGCATAAATGAACTTTCTCTTGGTTTTGCAAAGGGTTAAAATTCCCAATAGGCTCACTGTAGGTTTCTTTCAAAACAGTTACATCATCGGGACTTTCCTTTGATTTATCCTTAGAATTATCTTTTGGGTTGTAACCTCCAGTTTGGGAAACTTTGTATTTTGTTCCAGTTTGTAAATCTTTCGAAGACACATTTTCATTAAACAGTTTGTCACCATTGTCAGCTTCTAAGATTTCAGTCTTTTTCACTTCATATTTATGGTTCATGGAAAACAGTATTTCATTGTTTTTGCTATGACTATGAATCGTTACTGGTGGAACACGTAAACATCCTTCAGCAAAAATATCTTGCATTTGTTCTACAATTTCTACAAAGTATGGATTTTCACTGTCTGGCATATTTTTAGTTTCTGGTTTGTTTCTAGTTGTATCAATATCTGATTTGTAACTAAGATATTTGGATCTTTTCAATTCTTTCCTGTTTGAACAGTGTTCAATATTCAGCTTGAACAGTGTTTCAGTGTTATCAATGTTTAAGATTTTGAGATCATTATTTTCAATTGGTGGTACTCTTACAGTGTTGTCAGACAAAAACTGTTCTAGATCATGGTGTGGCAATACATGTTTCTTTGGTTGTGAAGCTCTGAAAGTACTATCTGGGACATGCTTTTGTTGTTTTGAAGTTGAGATGCTTTTCAATCGTCCAAGTTTACGCCTCGATAGTTTCTGTGTTTTTATAAGAATAGGCTGTAATGTTTCATTGTTTTTTAAATGTCGTTCCATTTTCTTTCTTCTTGCTTTCATTTTGATAACTTCAGATCTTTCTTGTCTCCTTATTTTGTTACTTAAGTACTTTTCTGATTTCAACAGAGATCTAAGAATATCATTGTTATCAGTAAGAAGTGCGTTCACATCATGAATAATTTTGAGAGATTTTGCAAGAGTATCAATGCAGTTTGCTATTAAAATATCTTTTGGTTGTGTGACAGTTCCAACCTCTGCTGACACATTGGCAAATTTGGTAAGTTTTCTGAGTTTCTTCTTCTCAGATTTCTTTATGGTATTCTGTATTAACAGTGTGGCAAACTCAGATATTAATGAATCTTCCATATCTTCTGCTAACACCTTGTGATGGTTTGTATTGTTCTCAGTAATATTAGAAGTTGTACGGGATATTGTATCAATGTTTTTATACATATATTCAGTTGAACATGAGAATGCGACTTCTGAAAGTATGGTCTTATTGAAGCACAATGGTACTGGCATTTCTTGCTTTCCATATGGTATTTTAGGTAAATTAGGCACTTCAGTTTGTATTTCAGTTTGTACTTCAGTTTGTATTTCAGGTACAGTAAGCATTTCAGTTTCTATTTCAGGTACAGTAAGCTCTACAGTTTCTATTCTAGGTACAGTAAGCACTCCAGTTTCTATTCTAGGTACAGTAAGCACTTCAGTTATTCTGGGTACAGTAAGCACTACTACAGGTTGGGAATGCATTTGGTCTCCCTCCAGCCGCGATGCAAATGCATCACCCCCACCGCGACCTTCGCAGGAATCATACCCACCAACCCTTCGCTTCTTCCTCCGATCAGGTGTGGCCTGTAAAAAATTAATACTTACTGTACTCTTAGTATTTTTTTGTATGCCATTATATTTTGCGCTTTTTAAGAGCATTATAAATTTGTAAAATAAAGAAGCCATGAAATTCTAATGATCTAAATTCACAAAAAATACATCCTCCAATCACAGGGCTTCAAAATCCAGAATATATTCTTTCTTTTTACCCCCTGCGATAAGCAGTTAGTATTTCCCCTATTAAGAACTCGTAATCTGATTGGTTGTTGCAACACTGCAACAGAAATCACTCAGAGTTTGCAGTATTTTACAGCTTGGCAATAAAGGTATTTTTGAAAGCATGAGCCTGGTCTGAGGCAAAATCAACAAATTTTTGTGAGGGCACTAGTATTGCCGATATTAATGTTCAATAAGATAAGATAAACAT
>CAIIXF020000431.1:0-13000 GCA_903813345.2 Owenia fusiformis | reverse complement strand
GATGGCTCTAGCTAGAGAGCTAGCAGAGATTTTGGTGTCTCGTTTGCCCTTCATATTTGAAAAGACATACTTTCCACTATCTCCAAATAGAGACTCCTTGTGTCTCATGTACTTCAAAATTTGGTGGTGAACAACTGTGTCCAAGGCAAGCTGGGCAGCACCTTTACTTTTAAAAGTTTTCTGCCCCTCCATTACCTATACAAGATATACAGTGTGTTCGGTAAATAAGGTGAATGGGTCTGGTATTCTAATTTGACCAATAATATCGTCTAAATATGAATGTATCAGTTTAGAAATGTTAAAGGTATATCCTAACAAAAATAAATTATATTTGCACCAGTAGTGACAGGATAATTGACCCATTCACCTTAATTAATTACTGAACACCATTTACTAGTAAGCATTATTAATTGTAATGGCAAACAAGCATTATAATTCTCTCTAGTTTTACATCAAACCCCGTGTCAGCATATATTACCATTCTAGTCTTACATCAAACCCATATATAACCATCAATTACCATTCTCTCTAGTCTAGTTTTACATCAAACCCCTGTGTCAGCATCTATTACCATTCTCACTAGGCTTACATCAAGCCCATCAATTACTATTCTCTCTAGTCTTACATCAAACCCATCCATTCCCATTCTCTCTAGTCTTACATCAAACCGATCAATTACCATTCTCTCTAGTCTTGCATCAAACCCATCTATCACCATTCTCTCTGTGTCAGCATATATTACCATTCTCTCTAGTCTTACTTCAAACCCATCTATTACCATTCTCACTAGGCTTACATCAAACCCATCTATTACCATTCTCTCTCGTCTTGTATCCAACCCATCTATTACCATTCTCTCTCGTCTTGTATCCAACCCATCTATTACATCAAGCCAATCTATTACCATTCTCTATAGTCTTGCATCAAACCCATCTATTACCATTCTCTCTAGTCTTACATCAAGCCCATCTATTACCATTCTCTCTAGCCTACATCAAGCCCATCTATTACCATTCTCTCTAGTCTTACATCAAACCCAACTATTACCATTTGTCTCTCGTCTTGTATAAAACCCATCTATTACCATTCTCACAAGGCTTACTTCAAACCCATCTATTACCACTCTCTTTAGTCTTTCAAACCCATATGTAACCATTCTCCCAGTCTTTCATCAAAACCCATCTATTACCATTCTCTTTAGTCTTACATCAAACCCATCTATTACCATTCTCTCTAGTCTTACATCAAACCCATCTATTACCATTCTCTCTTGTCTTGTATAAAACCCATCTATTACCATTCTCTCTTGTCTTGTATAAAACCCAACTATTACCATTCTCTATAGTCTTACATCAAACCCATCTATGACCATTCTCTATAGTCTTGCATCAAACCCATCTATTACCATTCTCTATAGTCTTACATCAAACCCATCTATGACCATTCTCTCTAGTCTTACATCAAGCCCATCTATTACCATTCTCTCTAGCCTACATCAAGCCCATCTATTACCATTCTCTCTAGTCTTACATCAAACCCAACTATTACCATTTGTCTCTCGTCTTGTATAAAACCCATCTATTACCATTCTCACAAGGCTTACTTCAAACCCATCTATTACCACTCTCTTTAGTCTTTCAAACCCATATGTAACCATTCTCCCAGTCTTTCATCAAAACCCATCTATTACCATTCTCTTTAGTCTTACATCAAACCCATCTATTACCATTCTCTCTAGTCTTACATCAAACCCATCTATTACCATTCTCTCTTGTCTTGTATAAAACCCAACTATTAACATTCTCTATCGTCTTGTGTCAAGCCCATCTATTACCATTCTCTCTAGTCTTCTATCAAACCCATCTATTACCATTCTCTCTAGCCTACATCAAGCCCATCTATTACCATTCTCTCTAGTCTTACATCAAACCCAACTATTACCATTCTCTCTAGTCTTGTATAAAACCCAACTATTACCATTCTCTCTATGCTGTATCATTGTGCAGTATACTCACATGGTAAACGTAGCAATCTCCAACCCTGTCAGCGACACGAACATGCCTGCACTCCAAGTTTACTATTGGTCCTGCACGACAGGCGTTAGAAATGCTTATAACAGTCATGATGTAATTCCGCATCATATACATTTCTTTGATATTGACTTTAGCTTTGCCAAAGAGCGCTTTTGTGTCTTTGACATACTGCGAAGCATAATACTTCACAATATCATCTTTGGTCGGTAAGTTTTCGGCATCATTGGACTGGTTTTCAAGTTTCCTCTTCTTAGACCTAACGTTCATAGAGTTACACCATAGTCTATTCTGCTTTTTGAATAGTTCAAATTGCGCAAAATCTATGGATTTTTTGCATAATAAAAGGTATTGGTGGTAAGTTTGTAGCCTTTCTAGATACGACTTAATGGTCGACGCTTGCTTGATTTGTGGAAATTTTCCACTCAAGGCGGGCTCTATAAATTTCTCGTTCAGAAGGTTGGAGTCCAAAGGATTATATCCTCCAACTCCAGCGTGAAGGTCTTCAATGAACCGTACATTTTGCGCGGCTCGTTTGGCACTCTCTTCACTTTTATTACCTCCTGATGGTGATATGAGCCATTTGACAAACATATTAAGGTTCTCATTGAAATTGTTTGTGGCTGATTTAATTGTGACATCCTTTGTACATTTGTGTTTGTCCAACCTTTGGACACTTTTGCCACAAGATTGGCATTGTTTGTACTGGTATTTTCGAACATTCGCAGATGTTTTCCTTTGCCTCGTATATTCGTGTGCAAAATCATTTTTGTAATTTTCAGGAATCTTATATTCGGGGTCCTTCATGTGAGTCTGCTCGAAATGTTTTTTGAGATACCTGATCTTTTTGAAGCATGTTGGACATGTGTGTTTTCTTCTTATCTGTGTTGGCTCTGAAAATATTAAGTTGACACAAGCTAACTACTGCAAAATTTTATTTGATTCAATTAACGTTTCTGATATGCCTAAATCTAAGTTAAGTTCAATTTTTACCCTTTTCAATTGATACTATATCATGTTAAACTGAATGTTAAATGCATATTTAGTTTATGATTTCAGTACAACATTTACTTTTATTGTTTATTTGATTATGATAATGGGGTAAAATCTGAATGAAATCTTCCAATTTTAAGAGTTATCTTGAAATACATAAAATATTCTTATCAAGCTTGTTATACTTATCTGACAATCGTTCTCTTTGGTCTGTAAAATGAATCTTAATATAAATCTGTAGTTCTGTCCAATTCCATTTTGTGGGTCACATTTCTAAAATCAATCAAAACCAACAATAACATTTATCTAGAGTTAACATTATACACACCAACTCCTCCAAATTAGCCTTATTCCTAATGGTCCATTCATATGATGGAGAGAACATCATACAAGCCAACTCCTCCAAATATTTTCCCTGCTAGCGTTATTCCTTATGTTCCTTAATACAAACCAAATTAAAATACAAACCAAATCCTCCAAATATTTTCTCTGCAAGCATTATTCCTAATGGTCCTTTCATATGATAGAGAGAACTTAACATTATACAAACCAACTCCTCCAAATATTTTCTTTCCTAGCATTACTCCGTATGGTACTTAATACAAACCAAATACAAACCAAATAGAAATACAAACCAAATCCTCCAAAATAGCCTTAAAGTCCTTTCAATTATCAAAGAGAAATGAACATTACATACAAACCAAAAACCAGATCCTCCAAATAGTATCCTTTTAGTCTCATAAAACTCAACAATTCATAATACACAATGCATGGAAACACAAGAGCCTCATAGGGTTTTGCAAATCAATTTTTTTTGCTGGGTCTCTCTTTATGTGTGATTTTTATGAGGCTCTTTCAAAAACGTAATATGAAGTCAAACATAACAAATAATGTGGCAAGATGCACTCCAAGTTAATGTTGAAAACTGTTATAAATATTAGATGGTAGAATGCCATGTATAGGTTATCCAAACTAATTTAGATGCTTGTATCAAGGATTGTAAATGATATTTCCACATAGGAATTTCATTAGCTATCCATCAATTTCAGCATATGTTGTTAATCATCTGAAGATTCCTCTATTAACAAACCCTGATAATTCCTTCCCTTTAAAAAGATATCATGTTTAAAAATTCATTTCAATTATACATTAAAGTCTATAGTTTTTAGTTTCAATAACAGGAGTGCATCTCACAAAATGTAATAAAATGAAACATTTCTTTAACTATGTTTTACTCACTAGGGGCGATATTCTCGGTTTCCTATGAAATTAAAAATTAAAATGAGTTCAGTAAGATTTTTCAATTCTTTTTATCTTCAATCATTATATTTTTAAGAAGTATAAACAAACAATCATTTATCACTAATAAAAACTTCAATGGCTCAATGACTGATTGGGAAACAGGCAGAAAATAATCAGTAAAACAGCCAATTTATACAAAGAGAATTGAACTCACCTCTTTAGTCTTGGCAACAGTTGCATCGATGACTTCAATGATATCCTGCGCTGTCAAATCTGCGTCAAAGCAGTACACCCTAGGGCCTACTTTCATGGCAAACAGTCTACAATAATAATGATGCAGTGGTTTGTTGTAAGATTAGAGAATGAAGTTTTAGAAAATAGACTTCAAATATACAAAAATCCAAACAATTTTGGTTTTACTTGCTCCATAAATCTGATTCACTCTTTAGATCCTCCATTTTAAAATAAAACGCAGATTGCAAAATCTAAGCAATATTTCTTAGATAGACTTACTTCTCATGAATTGGGTGATGAATGAACACAACCTCTTGTGCCTTGAAGCTTAGGGTGTCATTATCTTCATCTGAGGTGCATTTTTCCAGCCTAGAAAAGATAGTTAGCATTTCATTTCATTGGCAAACTCGAAGTGCCTTGAGCCAGGCACTGGCAGGCAGCTAATCATACTGATAAACAAATTTATGACCCAATCAGATGAATTTCCCCAGATTAGTCAAGTTTCAGATGATTAATTTTGACTAAAACAATTTGACTAGTCAGGATAATCACAAAATTAGCACATAACTGACTGATTAGGGCTTCTTTGTTGGTAAGTAGATAGATGAATATGTGATATGGCTAACCCAAAACACTATTTGTATATGGTATTCTAAACTAAACACTGTTTCCAAAGGAGAAAACTTACATGCTTAAATACAAGTCCATGTAAGAATTGGCTAAAAATATTGCTTGGTTTATGTGAAATACATACTTTATTACACCAGCGGAAGTGACAGTCAAGACCGAATTCCAGGTCTTGAACACGGCCTTTGCCTCTCGATCTGCCATCACATTGTCAATGGCCACATTTTCTTGTCCCTCTATAATAAGAACTTGTTGCAGATGCAATTTGTAAGATTTTGTTACAGGCAACAATTGTAAAAATGTTGCTACAGACAGATACCATTTGTTGGAAATTGTGTACAAATAACATCATTTGTTATGGTCTCCATTTTCTAAGAATTTATTACAAAAGCCAAAGGCGGATCAATAAACTACACAACCATCATCGATTTTTGTGGAAGGCTATAACAATTTGTCACCACTTTTGATGGTTTGCTTACACTAACAATAAGTCTAATAATAATATAATATATATGTACCTGACACAAGGATGGACCCAAGGAAACGCACCTCACAGATCTCCACCGTGTTTGGGGCTGGTATTGGGGTTGGTATTGGGGTTGGTCTGGCTGGTTGGGCTGGTCTTGTGGCTGGTCTAGGAGCTGGTTGGGCTGGTCTTGTGGCTGGTCTAGGAGCTGGTTGGGCTGGTCTTGTGGCTGGTCTATGAGCTGGGGCCTCATGGGTCGCCTCATGTACATGTGTACATGTCAAATAAAAATAAAACAATATAATAACATTTGGTCTAACAAGCACTTGATGATTTAAAAAAGAGACAAATCTAAAATCATGATCCAAAAGTCCCTCCAAAGGTTATAATGAACGAGCAAGTACCAAAGCTTTCTTAAAATGAATGAAGATAACAATGTTAAATGATAATTTGGAAATGTGAATTGCTGAGATGCATGCATTTCTATCAGGCATGATCAAACAGTAATTAGCATGGTACACACCTCGGACTCTAAGTGGTAAATGTTGCAGTTCCTGCACAACCCTTCCTCAATATCAAAGGGGTTCTGAAAAAACATAGTGTCTAATAGTCCCAAGTAAAAGAGAAATTGAACATACCAGGTTTCAGAAGTGATTTGTTAGTAGAATATTAGACTGAGAGTGGTTTATTAGTGGTGTTTTAGCCTAATTTTGGGAGTGAAGTAATAGTATTCTATTAGTAATACTTGAGCCTTCAGGAATTGCTTGTTCAATCAAGAAATTAAGTGACTCTTGCCATTGTTAATTATTTTTGGCACTGGATATGACTTTGAGTTCATGCTCATAGGCATATTGATTTTTGGCACTCATCATTCTTAAGTTAATTGGGCAAAGGCATCTTAATTCATTTAGTTTTACATAACAAAGCAACAAATCATTTTGTTGAACTTTTACATTATATTACATTATATTTCTCCTTTCTCAACAAACACTATGTTTGAGTCATACTTGGGTGAAGTTACTTTACTTGTGCAATGATTTTCTAATGTTTGAAGTAATGGTTTTCCTTTGATCTTCATGGTTGAAATGTTGGGACGGTTACATGATATTCAATACAACAATTTAATTTCGAGAAAATGGCTGTTTTTATAAGGCTGCACACTAGAAAAATTTCTAGTCATGTGTTGGACTGACTCCTACCTCATCTACTGCAGTTACCGGCTCCAGAGTTATTGGCTCCGTTGACCTGGCCTCATGCTCATTTTCATGGTTATGGGTCAAAAAATAAAGGTTTGTTTTAAGAATTGTCTAAATACAATCAAACAATGTACATATAAAGAAACAAGCTGTGACAAAGGCAATGGTCAACAGCTTAGGTAAAGAAAGGGGTCATTTTTTTTATTTAACTGGTTTCTAGCTAAATCTCAAAATCATGCTCTTGCTTCGCCTTAGATAGCTCCTTATCATATCAAATAGTAAATGTAAATAAGAAAATACATTGATTTAAAGAGAGGACATTGATATAATTAATTCTATATGGACCAAATTAATTGAGATAAATAATTGCCAAGTGGTAATAAAAAAATTATTTGCATCACAGTGATTCTCACTTGTCACTTTTTGAAACTTTTAAACATTAGAGAATTTTAGATTTACAGTGTTACATAACCTTATATAAATACTTATAATTTAAAGGGCCTTATCAAGCTATAAACAATATTCAATTTTCATATGTTCCCAGTGGAGCACAAATTCTCCCAATAAAGTAAAAAAAAACACCTTGTATTTTCTTCTATAAGTATATTATAAGCTTAAATTTGTGAAACATGAAATGTCAATAATTTCTCTATTGACAGCTAATTATTACCTTCTTGTATCTAAATGAGCCATGCGTGGGACTTAGGATAGTCCCTGGCGTTCCATCATCCCATTTCTCTGAAGCCTCCTTTGCAACAGCCTGGTTTAACTCCTCAGATGTCCTAAGTACAAAATTATAATCACACGTATATCTCATTCTCTTCAGACCTTTAAGTGGACTGAGATTAAGCTACAATAGCGTACCATTTGATGGTTTCTGATATTAAATGGTTGTAAATTAAAACGTAACATCAACAAGTGCAATACTGAAGGATTCAGAAGACTTGCCCACCAATTTGAAATTACTAAAATGCTGTTTTAATATGAAGGCAATAATTATGGTATTTTGACAAGAGAATGACGAAATGGCCTCAAACCGGGTAATAGGGGATTAAATTAATTGAATTTCATTCAGAACCAATAAATATTAAACTTACTCTGGCTCACAGGCTATGACATCCCCGCATAGTTCTATTGCTGGGGGACACACCACTTCAGCATAAGTTCTAAAATATGTACAGATTAGATTAACTGAAATATTTGAAATTTACATCAAGAATCCATTCATTTAGAAAGTTCTTTCAAACAAACATTAATTAATTATAGAATATTACCTATGTTTCCTCTTTTCTTTGCGCTTCTCCTCGATCTGAATGATAAGAACAACAAATATTTAAATACATATTAAGAATAAGTACAAGTATTAACATGACATAAAAGTATATTAGATTTTTAAATATCATAAATACAACACTTTATTTAGTTTGGTTACCAGATTTTGAAGGAAAAGGAAGACTTACAATATAATAAGTACATGATAAGAATAAGTACAAGTATTAACATGACATAAAAAGTACATTAGATTTTTAAATATCATAAATACAACACTTTATTTAGTTTGGTTATCAGATTTTGAAGGAAAAGGAAGACTTACTACATCAATGCAAGAATGACAGATCATGATCTGTCCCTCAGATAGCACCTTTGTACATATAAGACATTTAGCCATTTTCTGAAAATATCAACAAAGGTCCAGGCAAGATTTGGCAAAATATAAATAGAAAAAGGCAACTCCATCAGGTAGCAAATCCCAACGAAAGCCTTAAACATATGAATCTGTATTTGTCACAAAAATATAAACATTTGAAACATTAGAGATATATCAGAATTTCTACCATTTTTAAAAGCATTCAGGTGACCATTTAAGAGTTTTAAAACCACAAATAACAAAGACAATTTTCTGAGGCATAAATCAGGCTCTTTACGGTGACATGGCATTTTTACAATGCAGGACACATTTCAAGAGACAAAAATGGCGGCCATTTTGAAAATGGGTGAGCTTTTGAACCAAGAGTCATCAGGGAGTTTTCAAAACTGGCCAATTGTTGACTGACAGACTGACGAACAGACGGACAGACAGACAGACAAGTGACAAGTTTTTCTTACAATCTCAAATACTATATCTCCCAAAAGATTCATGATATGTTATAAATTGGTGAAGTTAGTTTTAGAAAATCATATCATTACTGTGGTAACCAGGATTGCCCATTAGGTATATGTATACAAAATATGAACAAAATCAGGCTAATGGTATTTGAGTTATTGCTTTTTAAGTAAGGAACTGCTTTTCGAGTTATAGTAATAGTCAAAATTGAAAACTGACATATAAAATAAGTGGAGTACTATATTCTTGATATTTTATATGTCAGTTTTCAATTTAGTACATGTTTCATAATTGAATCTAATGTATTCATGCTAAATGTGTCAAATAAAGATGGCTTGGGGGGATGAGGCAAAAGATGTCCGATTTGGCTGAAATCTTTTTTGTGCTGTCCCTACTAACCATAGATCATAATGTATGAATAGCAACTTGATCTGAAAAAAGGTTCGTAAAATAAAACACCCTAAAGACAGTGGGCCATGCTTATAGTATTCACATGTACCAAACATCGCTCCCCTACTTTTCGATTTATAGCAAAAATCGTAAAATAGTGAGTAAAGGCCACTATTTTTCAAGATGGCTGCCATGTGCTTCTTTCATATCTACATTTCTAGCTTTATTATGTCCTATATAATTTTTTTACATTTAAAACATATTGCTATTCCAGTTTTACATATTGTACCAAAATTACTGTAAAATTGGCACTAAAATGACCCCCATTTTTAATAAGCTGCCATTTTGAAAAACGGCTTTTGAGCAGAACTTAAATCTGGCCGATGGTATATGAGTTATTGCCCGGATGGATGGACAGACGGACAGACGAACCGACAGACGGAGGCATTCCCTATATCCCTCCAAACTTCGTTCTATGGGATAATGAATGGAGATTTTTCAAAAATTGTTAAGAGGCTAGTCAGGGAAAATACACCAGGTAATTATGAGAGCAGTGCTTAACCATTCAAACTAATCTTTCATTGTGTCATATCTCATAGAAGACCAGACATTGAGACAGAAAGTTATTATTCTTAGATAGAAGGCATCCTTTGCCTTTGCTTTAGTGTTTGTGGAAGTGCCATATTTTATGATAATTTTAACATGACTGCTACAAAAACCTGTAGTACAGTAAAACCTGTATATCTGAACACTTGGCTAATCCGAACACCTCCCAATTTGAACAGTGAACAGTCATGTTTGAAAAATTAACCTATCTAATCTGAACACTTTTCATAAAAATCACATGTTTCATACAAATATGCTCTAATTTGTATGAAATGTATACCATTGTATAAACATGCTCAAATATTTGAAAAAAACTTTAATGATCTGACTCATTGTGGAGCTTTCTAGGATGACTAAATTCATTTGAATCGGATCATGTCACTGTAATGCCATAAGGCTATGTAGTAAAAAGAACTATAAATATTTATGGAGAATTTGTTCCTATTTCTTCAAAATCCAAAATCTCGCAAATGCAAAACCTCAAAATGTGAACCTAATCTGAACGCTTTCAGCTGGTCCCTCAGATTAGACAGGTTTTACTGTGGGTACAATCCCCTCTAAAAGTTACTGAAATGACTGGATGAGAATTGGTGTTGGCTTACACACAGGTGTTCAATAGAGTAGACTCATACGTTCGCTAGGCACAGATCTTCACTAAAGAGATGTTCATTATGACAGTTTTACTGTACTGAAATCACTGGCTGGGAATTGGTGTTCACTAGACACAGGTGTTCAATAGGGTAGACTCATATGTTCGCTAGTCACAGATCTTCACTAAAGAGATGTTCATTATGACAGTTTTACTGTACTGAAATCACTGGCTGGGAATTGGTGTTCACTAGACACAGGTGTTCAATAGAGTAGACTCATACGTTCGCTAGGCACAGATCTTCACTAAAGACAGTTTTACTGTACTGAAATCACTGGCTGGGAATTGGTGTTCACTAGACACAGGTGTTCAATAGAGTAGACTCATATGTTCGCTAGTCACAGATCTTCACTAAATAGATGTTCATTATGACAGTTTTACTGTACTGAAATCACTGGCTGGGAATTGGTGTTCACTAGACACAGGTGTTCAATAGAGTAGACTCATATGTTCGCTAGTCACAGATCTTCACTAAAGAGATGTTCATTATGACAGTTTTACTGTACTGAAATCATTGCCAAATTATTCTAATGTTTTTTGCTACCCAATTCATTATTTCAGCCTGACACCCCTATAATTTTGGCTAACCCAATGACATCACAATTAACAGTGTCCAGTTACAGACACACTCGATACATACAGGAAAATATAGAGACAGTTATCCTCAAGTACAAGGCCTAGCCACAGGAATCTGTATCAACATCTGACAACGATTGGAGATAGTTCACATCCTGAGGCTACTCTATTAGTGGCTGCTTTAGACCTATACTCTGTTGAGTTACTTTTGATGTGAATATTCTACCAGGTTCGGTCATCTAATCGATGTCAGTTGTTGATACAGGTTCCAGTGGGCCTAGCGCGGGGAGGGGGACCCTTTATTGTCATTCAATCTTTTTTTCGATTTAATTTTTTTTAATCTTACTCTGAGCCAAGGCTTTTTCATCATCACCCTGTGTTATCACACGCTTACACAAGGTGCAAATTGGCTTAAAATAGAATTAAGAGTACTATTTAAAATTTAAATGAGCTAATAAGACATACCTTAGGTGTATTGGTTACTACAATTTGAAAATTTGATAGCTGCGATAAGACGCTGTGGATTGTATTTGAACCGTTAATTCAAACATGGAAACCGGAAGTAAATGCTTCACTGAACGAAAAGGTTTCCCGGGATTTTGATTGAAAAACTATTAGTTGTTACTGTATACACTTCCAAAACATTTGTAAGCCAGATATATGTAGAAATATTCCAAAGTCACATATTTATAGCCCAAGTCCCCTTGTCAGTTGTCAAAAACGCATTGGGTAGCCCTGAAAAGTGGATGTTTATGGCCATTATAGGGGTGGAGCTAGTCAAAACATTTTATATGTCTCTGGCCTAGGAATTTGGTTTGAAAACAATGGCACTCACACAATATACAAACACATGCATCCAAATACACCAAGGAAATTCATAAGTGTACTAATTTCTCTTTTGTAAAAAAATGGTGGCCCTGAAAAGGGCCGTGGGTTATAGCGCTGGATGAAGATCAAAGGCTCGCGATCGACGCTTCGGAATCTGATGAAATCCTTCAGATTTTTGGGGTTCTATATAAGGATTGACCAGTTTGGCCCAGGCATATTAGCATTCACATTCACATGGATGCATATGGCCATTACGCATTACGGGGGTGGAGCTAGGCAGAAAAACATTTTATATGTCTCTGGCTTAGGAGTTTGGTTTGAAAACAATGGCACTCACACAATATACAAACACATGCAGATATATGCCAATGTAACTTTGGAAGACCTTTCCAATGATAAATCACACTTGGTACCAAATATCTTTGTTTTGGCTGTAGAGGGGGGGGGGACTTATTTGACACCCTGTATTTAGGTTAGGCAAACCTGCACAAGTTGTCTATGACCCAACTGCAATCCTCAGTAGGTATCCTGAATGACAATTATGATCTCCGTTTTGAGGTCTGTAATTGTCCTGAGGTCACTTTTGGACACTTTATCTTTGCCATATCCGAAAGGTCAGGTTTGAACATTTTGAATGACGGGTGCAGCTTTGCCCACAGCGCAATTTTGGCCTCTGGGAGATGATGTTCAAAGTGCTGTAGCATTGTAACTATTAATCTGATGGTCATGAAATATCGTAGGTAGGAGATTGAATGATGTACATGTACACATGTAAAAAATATCAGGGGATAATTTTCAAAAATCACAAAGATATGAGGAAAATAGAGGCAGGGTTGCCGTTTTATTTGACCACCCTGTACATAACTATCTGAAATATATATATGTTTCTATTTTTATATACTGTTGCACTATAGTCATTGATTACTTAGTTTTTAAATTCAAAGTACTACCAAACATTTAAAATTTTAATGTATATGTCTGATTTGGTTCAAATTTCAAAGCATTGCATCAACTCATGAAGTAGTTTAATTCTATGAAAACTGAATATATCAAAACGAC
>CAIIXF020000430.1:0-13008 GCA_903813345.2 Owenia fusiformis | reverse complement strand
GGGGTTGGGGTTGGGGTTGGGGTTGGGGTTGGGGTTAGGGTTAGGGTTAGGGTTAGGGTTAGGGTTAGGGCTCAACTTATCCGAACATGGCCGGTCTATAATTCTGAATTTTTCATAAAAGTTGTATAAGAGTCCCAGGAGTAAGAATCCACTAAGGGTTCAATTATAGACCGGTACCGGAAGTAGCTATGACGTCACATCCGGTTTTGACCAATCTTTTTAAATACGTTTTTTTTCCTAAAATCTTTTTTTGTTTTATACTATATTGAGGTCGCTAATTATGAATCTGTAATCTGTTTTTCAAACCGACTTTTACTTTTGGAGATATGGGTGGGGGGCTGGACTTATAAAATTTTTCGACATTTTGGGTTAGGGTTAGGGTTAGGGTTAGGGTTAGGGTTGGGGTTGGGGTTGGGGTTGGGGTTGGGGTTGGGGTTAGGGTTAGGGTTAGGGTTAGGGTTAGGGTTAGGATTAGGGCCCAACTACTACGAACGTGGCCAGTCTATAATTCTGAATTTTTCATAAAAGTTGTATATGAGTCCCAGGAGTAAGAATCCACTAGGCACTCAATTATAGACCGGTACCGGAAGTAGCTATGACGTCATATCCGGTTTAGACCAATTTTTTTTTTGCCTTTTTTGAGGTCACTGATTATGAATCTGAAAACCATTTGTCGATCCGACTTTTAGATTTTGAGATATAGGGGGGGCTAGAAGCTATACGGTGGCCCCCAGTGGCCCCCAGAAGCTACAGGGTGGCCCCCAGTGGCCCCCAGAATCTATACGGTGGCCCCAAGTGGCTCCCAGTGGCCCCTATAAGCGATACTGTGGCCCCTAGAAGCTAATTATAGACTAAATTAAGGTCACTGATCATGAATCTGAAAACCGTTTGTCGATCCGACTTTTAGTTTTTGAGATAGGGTTAGGGTTAGGGTTGGGGTTAGGGTTAGGGTTAGGGTTAGGATTAGGGCTCAACTTATCCGAACATGGCCGGTCTATAATTCTGAATTTTTCATAAAAGTTGTATATGAGTCCCAGGAGTAAAAATCCACTAGGGGTTAGGGTTAGGGTTAGGGTTAGGGTTAGGGTTAGGGTTAGGGTTAGGGTTAGGGTTAGGGTTAGGGTTAGGGTTAGGGTTAGGGTTAGGGTTAGGGTTAGGGTTAGGGTTAGGGTTAGGGTTAGGGTTAGGGTTAGGGTTAGGGTTAGGGTTAGGGTTAGGGTTAGGGTTAGGGTTAGGGTTAGGGTTAGGGTTAGGGTTAGGGTTAGGGTTAGGGTTAGGGTTAGGGTTAGGGTTAGGGT
Source organism: Owenia fusiformis (assembly GCA_903813345.2). Taxonomy (NCBI): domain Eukaryota; kingdom Metazoa; phylum Annelida; class Polychaeta; order Sabellida; family Oweniidae; genus Owenia; species Owenia fusiformis. Next base: position 11,710 of record CAIIXF020000430.1, on the reverse strand, counting down.
TAGGGTTAGGGTTAGGGTTAGGGTTAGGGTTAGGGTTAGGGTTAGGGTTAGGGTTAGGGTTAGGGTTAGGGTTAGGGTTAGGGTTAGGGTTAGGGTTAGGGTTAGGGTTAGGGTTAGGGTTAGGGTTAGGGTTAGGGTTAGGGTTAGGGTTAGGGTTAGGGTTAGGGTTAGGGTTAGGGTTAGGGTTAGGGTTAGGGTTAGGGTTAGGGTTAGGGTTAGGGTTAGGGTTAGGGTTAGGGTTAGGGTTAGGGTTAGGGTTAGGGTTAGGGTTAGGGTTAGGGTTAGGGTTAGGGTTAGGGTTAGGGTTAGGGTTAGGGTTAGGGTTAGGGTTAGGGTTAGGGTTAGGGTTAGGGTTAGGGTTAGGGTTAGGGTTAGGGTTAGGGTTAGGGTTAGGGTTAGGGTTAGGGTTAGGGTTAGGGTTAGGGTTAGGGTTAGGGTTAGGGTTAGGGTTAGGGTTAGGGTTAGGGTTAGGGTTAGGGTTAGGGTTAGGGTTAGGGTTAGGGTTAGGGTTAGGGTTAGGGTTAGGGTTAGGGTTAGGGTTAGGGTTAGGGTTAGGGTTAGGGTTAGGGTTAGGGTTAGGGTTAGGGTTAGGGTTAGGGTTAGGGTTAGGGTTAGGGTTAGGGTTAGGGTTAGGGTTAGGGTTAGGGTTAGGGTTAGGGTTAGGGTTAGGGTTAGGGTTAGGGTTAGGGTTAGGGTTAGGGTTAGGGTTAGGGTTAGGGTTAGGGTTAGGGTTAGGGTTAGGGTTAGGGTTAGGGTTAGGGTTAGGGTTAGGGTTAGGGTTAGGGTTAGGGTTAGGGTTAGGGTTAGGGTTAGGGTTAGGGTTAGGGTTAGGGTTAGGGTTAGGGTTAGGGTTAGGGTTAGGGTTAGGGTTAGGGTTAGGGTTAGGGTTAGGGTTAGGGTTAGGGTTAGGGTTAGGGTTAGGGTTAGGGTTAGGGTTAGGGTTAGGGTTAGGGTTAGGGTTAGGGTTAGGGTTAGGGTTAGGGTTAGGGTTAGGGTTAGGGTTAGGGTTAGGGTTAGGGTTAGGGTTAGGGTTAGGGTTAGGGTTAGGGTTAGGGTTAGGGTTAGGGTTAGGGTTAGGGTTAGGGTTAGGGTTAGGGTTAGGGTTAGGGTTAGGGTTAGGGTTAGGGTTAGGGTTAGGGTTAGGGTTAGGGTTAGGGTTAGGGTTAGGGTTAGGGTTAGGGTTAGGGTTAGGGTTAGGGTTAGGGTTAGGGTTAGGGTTAGGGTTAGGGTTAGGGTTAGGGTTAGGGTTAGGGTTAGGGTTAGGGTTAGGGTTAGGGTTAGGGTTAGGGTTAGGGTTAGGGTTAGGGTTAGGGTTAGGGTTAGGGTTAGGGTTAGGGTTAGGGTTAGGGTTAGGGTTAGGGTTAGGGTTAGGGTTAGGGTTAGGGTTAGGGTTAGGGTTAGGGTTAGGGTTAGGGTTAGGGTTAGGGTTAGGGTTAGGGTTAGGGTTAGGGTTAGGGTTAGGGTTAGGGTTAGGGTTAGGGTTAGGGTTAGGGTTAGGGTTAGGGTTAGGGTTAGGGTTAGGGTTAGGGTTAGGGTTAGGGTTAGGGTTAGGGTTAGGGTTAGGGTTAGGGTTAGGGTTAGGGTTAGGGTTAGGGTTAGGGTTAGGGTTAGGGTTAGGGTTAGGGTTAGGGTTAGGGTTAGGGTTAGGGTTAGGGTTAGGGTTAGGGTTAGGGTTAGGGTTAGGGTTAGGGTTAGGGTTAGGGTTAGGGTTAGGGTTAGGGTTAGGGTTAGGGTTAGGGTTAGGGTTAGGGTTAGGGTTAGGGTTAGGGTTAGGGTTAGGGTTAGGGTTAGGGTTAGGGTTAGGGTTAGGGTTAGGGTTAGGGTTAGGGTTAGGGTTAGGGTTAGGGTTAGGGTTAGGGTTAGGGTTAGGGTTAGGGTTAGGGTTAGGGTTAGGGTTAGGGTTAGGGTTAGGGTTAGGGTTAGGGTTAGGGTTAGGGTTAGGGTTAGGGTTAGGGTTAGGGTTAGGGTTAGGGTTAGGGTTAGGGTTAGGGTTAGGGTTAGGGTTAGGGTTAGGGTTAGGGTTAGGGTTAGGGTTAGGGTTAGGGTTAGGGTTAGGGTTAGGGTTAGGGTTAGGGTTAGGGTTAGGGTTAGGGTTAGGGTTAGGGTTAGGGTTAGGGTTAGGGTTAGGGTTAGGGTTAGGGTTAGGGTTAGGGTTAGGGTTAGGGTTAGGGTTAGGGTTAGGGTTAGGGTTAGGGTTAGGGTTAGGGTTAGGGTTAGGGTTAGGGTTAGGGTTAGGGTTAGGGTTAGGGTTAGGGTTAGGGTTAGGGTTAGGGTTAGGGTTAGGGTTAGGGTTAGGGTTAGGGTTAGGGTTAGGGTTAGGGTTAGGGTTAGGGTTAGGGTTAGGGTTAGGGTTAGGGTTAGGGTTAGGGTTAGGGTTAGGGTTAGGGTTAGGGTTAGGGTTAGGGTTAGGGTTAGGGTTAGGGTTAGGGTTAGGGTTAGGGTTAGGGTTAGGGTTAGGGTTAGGGTTAGGGTTAGGGTTAGGGTTAGGGTTAGGGTTAGGGTTAGGGTTAGGGTTAGGGTTAGGGTTAGGGTTAGGGTTAGGGTTAGGGTTAGGGTTAGGGTTAGGGTTAGGGTTAGGGTTAGGGTTAGGGTTAGGGTTAGGGTTAGGGTTAGGGTTAGGGTTAGGGTTAGGGTTAGGGTTAGGGTTAGGGTTAGGGTTAGGGTTAGGGTTAGGGTTAGGGTTAGGGTTAGGGTTAGGGTTAGGGTTAGGGTTAGGGTTAGGGTTAGGGTTAGGGTTAGGGTTAGGGTTAGGGTTAGGGTTAGGGTTAGGGTTAGGGTTAGGGTTAGGGTTAGGGTTAGGGTTAGGGTTAGGGTTAGGGTTAGGGTTAGGGTTAGGGTTAGGGTTAGGGTTAGGGTTAGGGTTAGGGTTAGGGTTAGGGTTAGGGTTAGGGTTAGGGTTAGGGTTAGGGTTAGGGTTAGGGTTAGGGTTAGGGTTAGGGTTAGGGTTAGGGTTAGGGTTAGGGTTAGGGTTAGGGTTAGGGTTAGGGTTAGGGTTAGGGTTAGGGTTAGGGTTAGGGTTAGGGTTAGGGTTAGGGTTAGGGTTAGGGTTAGGGTTAGGGTTAGGGTTAGGGTTAGGGTTAGGGTTAGGGTTAGGGTTAGGGTTAGGGTTAGGGTTAGGGTTAGGGTTAGGGTTAGGGTTAGGGTTAGGGTTAGGGTTAGGGTTAGGGTTAGGGTTAGGGTTAGGGTTAGGGTTAGGGTTAGGGTTAGGGTTAGGGTTAGGGTTAGGGTTAGGGTTAGGGTTAGGGTTAGGGTTAGGGTTAGGGTTAGGGTTAGGGTTAGGGTTAGGGTTAGGGTTAGGGTTAGGGTTAGGGTTAGGGTTAGGGTTAGGGTTAGGGTTAGGGTTAGGGTTAGGGTTAGGGTTAGGGTTAGGGTTAGGGTTAGGGTTAGGGTTAGGGTTAGGGTTAGGGTTAGGGTTAGGGTTAGGGTTAGGGTTAGGGTTAGGGTTAGGGTTAGGGTTAGGGTTAGGGTTAGGGTTAGGGTTAGGGTTAGGGTTAGGGTTAGGGTTAGGGTTAGGGTTAGGGTTAGGGTTAGGGTTAGGGTTAGGGTTAGGGTTAGGGTTAGGGTTAGGGTTAGGGTTAGGGTTAGGGTTAGGGTTAGGGTTAGGGTTAGGGTTAGGGTTAGGGTTAGGGTTAGGGTTAGGGTTAGGGTTAGGGTTAGGGTTAGGGTTAGGGTTAGGGTTAGGGTTAGGGTTAGGGTTAGGGTTAGGGTTAGGGTTAGGGTTAGGGTTAGGGTTAGGGTTAGGGTTAGGGTTAGGGTTAGGGTTAGGGTTAGGGTTAGGGTTAGGGTTAGGGTTAGGGTTAGGGTTAGGGTTAGGGTTAGGGTTAGGGTTAGGGTTAGGGTTAGGGTTAGGGTTAGGGTTAGGGTTAGGGTTAGGGTTAGGGTTAGGGTTAGGGTTAGGGTTAGGGTTAGGGTTAGGGTTAGGGTTAGGGTTAGGGTTAGGGTTAGGGTTAGGGTTAGGGTTAGGGTTAGGGTTAGGGTTAGGGTTAGGGTTAGGGTTAGGGTTAGGGTTAGGGTTAGGGTTAGGGTTAGGGTTAGGGTTAGGGTTAGGGTTAGGGTTAGGGTTAGGGTTAGGGTTAGGGTTAGGGTTAGGGTTAGGGTTAGGGTTAGGGTTAGGGTTAGGGTTAGGGTTAGGGTTAGGGTTAGGGTTAGGGTTAGGGTTAGGGTTAGGGTTAGGGTTAGGGTTAGGGTTAGGGTTAGGGTTAGGGTTAGGGTTAGGGTTAGGGTTAGGGTTAGGGTTAGGGTTAGGGTTAGGGTTAGGGTTAGGGTTAGGGTTAGGGTTAGGGTTAGGGTTAGGGTTAGGGTTAGGGTTAGGGTTAGGGTTAGGGTTAGGGTTAGGGTTAGGGTTAGGGTTAGGGTTAGGGTTAGGGTTAGGGTTAGGGTTAGGGTTAGGGTTAGGGTTAGGGTTAGGGTTAGGGTTAGGGTTAGGGTTAGGGTTAGGGTTAGGGTTAGGGTTAGGGTTAGGGTTAGGGTTAGGGTTAGGGTTAGGGTTAGGGTTAGGGTTAGGGTTAGGGTTAGGGTTAGGGTTAGGGTTAGGGTTAGGGTTAGGGTTAGGGTTAGGGTTAGGGTTAGGGTTAGGGTTAGGGTTAGGGTTAGGGTTAGGGTTAGGGTTAGGGTTAGGGTTAGGGTTAGGGTTAGGGTTAGGGTTAGGGTTAGGGTTAGGGTTAGGGTTAGGGTTAGGGTTAGGGTTAGGGTTAGGGTTAGGGTTAGGGTTAGGGTTAGGGTTAGGGTTAGGGTTAGGGTTAGGGTTAGGGTTAGGGTTAGGGTTAGGGTTAGGGTTAGGGTTAGGGTTAGGGTTAGGGTTAGGGTTAGGGTTAGGGTTAGGGTTAGGGTTAGGGTTAGGGTTAGGGTTAGGGTTAGGGTTAGGGTTAGGGTTAGGGTTAGGGTTAGGGTTAGGGTTAGGGTTAGGGTTAGGGTTAGGGTTAGGGTTAGGGTTAGGGTTAGGGTTAGGGTTAGGGTTAGGGTTAGGGTTAGGGTTAGGGTTAGGGTTAGGGTTAGGGTTAGGGTTAGGGTTAGGGTTAGGGTTAGGGTTAGGGTTAGGGTTAGGGTTAGGGTTAGGGTTAGGGTTAGGGTTAGGGTTAGGGTTAGGGTTAGGGTTAGGGTTAGGGTTAGGGTTAGGGTTAGGGTTAGGGTTAGGGTTAGGGTTAGGGTTAGGGTTAGGGTTAGGGTTAGGGTTAGGGTTAGGGTTAGGGTTAGGGTTAGGGTTAGGGTTAGGGTTAGGGTTAGGGTTAGGGTTAGGGTTAGGGTTAGGGTTAGGGTTAGGGTTAGGGTTAGGGTTAGGGTTAGGGTTAGGGTTAGGGTTAGGGTTAGGGTTAGGGTTAGGGTTAGGGTTAGGGTTAGGGTTAGGGTTAGGGTTAGGGTTAGGGTTAGGGTTAGGGTTAGGGTTAGGGTTAGGGTTAGGGTTAGGGTTAGGGTTAGGGTTAGGGTTAGGGTTAGGGTTAGGGTTAGGGTTAGGGTTAGGGTTAGGGTTAGGGTTAGGGTTAGGGTTAGGGTTAGGGTTAGGGTTAGGGTTAGGGTTAGGGTTAGGGTTAGGGTTAGGGTTAGGGTTAGGGTTAGGGTTAGGGTTAGGGTTAGGGTTAGGGTTAGGGTTAGGGTTAGGGTTAGGGTTAGGGTTAGGGTTAGGGTTAGGGTTAGGGTTAGGGTTAGGGTTAGGGTTAGGGTTAGGGTTAGGGTTAGGGTTAGGGTTAGGGTTAGGGTTAGGGTTAGGGTTAGGGTTAGGGTTAGGGTTAGGGTTAGGGTTAGGGTTAGGGTTAGGGTTAGGGTTAGGGTTAGGGTTAGGGTTAGGGTTAGGGTTAGGGTTAGGGTTAGGGTTAGGGTTAGGGTTAGGGTTAGGGTTAGGGTTAGGGTTAGGGTTAGGGTTAGGGTTAGGGTTAGGGTTAGGGTTAGGGTTAGGGTTAGGGTTAGGGTTAGGGTTAGGGTTAGGGTTAGGGTTAGGGTTAGGGTTAGGGTTAGGGTTAGGGTTAGGGTTAGGGTTAGGGTTAGGGTTAGGGTTAGGGTTAGGGTTAGGGTTAGGGTTAGGGTTAGGGTTAGGGTTAGGGTTAGGGTTAGGGTTAGGGTTAGGGTTAGGGTTAGGGTTAGGGTTAGGGTTAGGGTTAGGGTTAGGGTTAGGGTTAGGGTTAGGGTTAGGGTTAGGGTTAGGGTTAGGGTTAGGGTTAGGGTTAGGGTTAGGGTTAGGGTTAGGGTTAGGGTTAGGGTTAGGGTTAGGGTTAGGGTTAGGGTTAGGGTTAGGGTTAGGGTTAGGGTTAGGGTTAGGGTTAGGGTTAGGGTTAGGGTTAGGGTTAGGGTTAGGGTTAGGGTTAGGGTTAGGGTTAGGGTTAGGGTTAGGGTTAGGGTTAGGGTTAGGGTTAGGGTTAGGGTTAGGGTTAGGGTTAGGGTTAGGGTTAGGGTTAGGGTTAGGGTTAGGGTTAGGGTTAGGGTTAGGGTTAGGGTTAGGGTTAGGGTTAGGGTTAGGGTTAGGGTTAGGGTTAGGGTTAGGGTTAGGGTTAGGGTTAGGGTTAGGGTTAGGGTTAGGGTTAGGGTTAGGGTTAGGGTTAGGGTTAGGGTTAGGGTTAGGGTTAGGGTTAGGGTTAGGGTTAGGGTTAGGGTTAGGGTTAGGGTTAGGGTTAGGGTTAGGGTTAGGGTTAGGGTTAGGGTTAGGGTTAGGGTTAGGGTTAGGGTTAGGGTTAGGGTTAGGGTTAGGGTTAGGGTTAGGGTTAGGGTTAGGGTTAGGGTTAGGGTTAGGGTTAGGGTTAGGGTTAGGGTTAGGGTTAGGGTTAGGGTTAGGGTTAGGGTTAGGGTTAGGGTTAGGGTTAGGGTTAGGGTTAGGGTTAGGGTTAGGGTTAGGGTTAGGGTTAGGGTTAGGGTTAGGGTTAGGGTTAGGGTTAGGGTTAGGGTTAGGGTTAGGGTTAGGGTTAGGGTTAGGTTAGGGTTAGGGTTAGGGTTAGGGTTAGGGTTAGGGTTAGGGTTAGGGTTAGGGTTAGGGTTAGGGTTAGGGTTAGGGTTAGGGTTAGGGTTAGGGTTAGGGTTAGGGTTAGGGTTAGGGTTAGGGTTAGGGTTAGGGTTAGGGTTAGGGTTAGGGTTAGGGTTAGGGTTAGGGTTAGGGTTAGGGTTAGGGTTAGGGTTAGGGTTAGGGTTAGGGTTAGGGTTAGGGTTAGGGTTAGGGTTAGGGTTAGGGTTAGGGTTAGGGTTAGGGTTAGGGTTAGGGTTAGGGTTAGGGTTAGGGTTAGGGTTAGGGTTAGGGTTAGGGTTAGGGTTAGGGTTAGGGTTAGGGTTAGGGTTAGGGTTAGGGTTAGGGTTAGGGTTAGGGTTAGGGTTAGGGTTAGGGTTAGGGTTAGGGTTAGGGTTAGGGTTAGGGTTAGGGTTAGGGTTAGGGTTAGGGTTAGGGTTAGGGTTAGGGTTAGGGTTAGGGTTAGGGTTAGGTTAGGGTTAGGGTTAGGGTTAGGGTTAGGGTTAGGGTTAGGGTTAGGGTTAGGGTTAGGGTTAGGGTTAGGGTTAGGGTTAGGGTTAGGGTTAGGGTTAGGGTTAGGGTTAGGGTTAGGGTTAGGGTTAGGGTTAGGGTTAGGGTTAGGGTTAGGGTTAGGGTTAGGGTTAGGGTTAGGGTTAGGGTTAGGGTTAGGGTTAGGGTTAGGGTTAGGGTTAGGGTTAGGGTTAGGGTTAGGGTTAGGGTTAGGGTTAGGGTTAGGGTTAGGGTTAGGGTTAGGGTTAGGGTTAGGGTTAGGGTTAGGGTTAGGGTTAGGGTTAGGGTTAGGGTTAGGGTTAGGGTTAGGGTTAGGGTTAGGGTTAGGGTTAGGGTTAGGGTTAGGGTTAGGGTTAGGGTTAGGGTTAGGGTTAGGGTTAGGGTTAGGGTTAGGGTTAGGGTTAGGGTTAGGGTTAGGGTTAGGGTTAGGGTTAGGGTTAGGGTTAGGGTTAGGGTTAGGGTTAGGGTTAGGGTTAGGGTTAGGGTTAGGTTAGGGTTAGGGTTAGGGTTAGGGTTAGGGTTAGGGTTAGGGTTAGGGTTAGGGTTAGGGTTAGGGTTAGGGTTAGGGTTAGGGTTAGGGTTAGGGTTAGGGTTAGGGTTAGGGTTAGGGTTAGGGTTAGGGTTAGGGTTAGGGTTAGGGTTAGGGTTAGGGTTAGGGTTAGGGTTAGGGTTAGGGTTAGGGTTAGGGTTAGGGTTAGGGTTAGGGTTAGGGTTAGGGTTAGGGTTAGGGTTAGGGTTAGGGTTAGGGTTAGGGTTAGGGTTAGGGTTAGGGTTAGGGTTAGGGTTAGGGTTAGGGTTAGGGTTAGGGTTAGGGTTAGGGTTAGGGTTAGGGTTAGGGTTAGGGTTAGGGTTAGGGTTAGGGTTAGGGTTAGGGTTAGGGTTAGGGTTAGGGTTAGGGTTAGGGTTAGGGTTAGGGTTAGGGTTAGGGTTAGGGTTAGGGTTAGGGTTAGGGTTAGGGTTAGGGTTAGGGTTAGGGTTAGGGTTAGGGTTAGGGTTAGGGTTAGGGTTAGGGTTAGGGTTAGGGTTAGGGTTAGGGTTAGGGTTAGGGTTAGGGTTAGGGTTAGGGTTAGGGTTAGGGTTAGGGTTAGGGTTAGGGTTAGGGTTAGGGTTAGGGTTAGGGTTAGGGTTAGGGTTAGGGTTAGGGTTAGGGTTAGGGTTAGGGTTAGGGTTAGGGTTAGGGTTAGGGTTAGGGTTAGGGTTAGGGTAGGGTTAGGGTTAGGGTTAGGGTTAGGGTTAGGGTTAGGGTTAGGGTTAGGGTTAGGGTTAGGGTTAGGGTTAGGGTTAGGGTTAGGGTTAGGGTTAGGGTTAGGGTTAGGGTTAGGGTTAGGGTTAGGGTTAGGGTTAGGGTTAGGGTTAGGGTTAGGGTTAGGGTTAGGGTTAGGGTTAGGGTTAGGGTTAGGGTTAGGGTTAGGGTTAGGGTTAGGGTTAGGGTTAGGGTTAGGGTTAGGGTTAGGGTTAGGGTTAGGGTTAGGGTTAGGGTTAGGGTTAGGGTTAGGGTTAGGGTTAGGGTTAGGGTTAGGGTTAGGGTTAGGGTTAGGGTTAGGGTTAGGGTTAGGGTTAGGGTTAGGGTTAGGGTTAGGGTTAGGGTTAGGGTTAGGGTTAGGGTTAGGGTTAGGGTTAGGGTTAGGGTTAGGGTTAGGGTTAGGTTAGGGTTAGGGTTAGGGTTAGGGTTAGGGTTAGGGTTAGGGTTAGGGTTAGGGTTAGGGTTAGGGTTAGGGTTAGGGTTAGGGTTAGGGTTAGGGTTAGGGTTAGGGTTAGGGTTAGGGTTAGGGTTAGGGTTAGGGTTAGGGTTAGGGTTAGGGTTAGGGTTAGGGTTAGGGTTAGGGTTAGGGTTAGGGTTAGGGTTAGGGTTAGGGTTAGGGTTAGGGTTAGGGTTAGGGTTAGGGTTAGGGTTAGGGTTAGGGTTAGGGTTAGGGTTAGGGTTAGGGTTAGGGTTAGGGTTAGGGTTAGGGTTAGGGTTAGGGTTAGGGTTAGGGTTAGGGTTAGGGTTAGGGTTAGGGTTAGGGTTAGGGTTAGGGTTAGGGTTAGGGTTAGGGTTAGGGTTAGGGTTAGGGTTAGGGTTAGGGTTAGGGTTAGGGTTAGGGTTAGGGTTAGGGTTAGGGTTAGGGTTAGGGTTAGGGTTAGGGTTAGGGTTAGGGTTAGGGTTAGGGTTAGGGTTAGGGTTAGGGTTAGGGTTAGGGTTAGGGTTAGGGTTAGGGTTAGGGTTAGGGTTAGGGTTAGGGTTAGGGTTAGGGTTAGGGTTAGGGTTAGGGTTAGGGTTAGGGTTAGGGTTAGGGTTAGGGTTAGGGTTAGGGTTAGGGTTAGGGTTAGGGTTAGGGTTAGGGTTAGGGTTAGGGTTAGGGTTAGGGTTAGGTTAGGGTTAGGGTTAGGGTTAGGGTTAGGGTTAGGGTTAGGGTTAGGGTTAGGGTTAGGGTTAGGGTTAGGGTTAGGGTTAGGGTTAGGGTTAGGGTTAGGGTTAGGGTTAGGGTTAGGGTTAGGGTTAGGGTTAGGGTTAGGTTAGGGTTAGGGTTAGGGTTAGGGTTAGGGTTAGGGTTAGGGTTAGGGTTAGGGTTAGGGTTAGGGTTAGGGTTAGGGTTAGGGTTAGGTTAGGGTTAGGGTTAGGGTTAGGGTTAGGGTTAGGGTTAGGGTTAGGGTTAGGGTTAGGGTTAGGGTTAGGGTTAGGGTTAGGGTTAGGGTTAGGGTTAGGGTTAGGGTTAGGGTTAGGTTAGGGTTAGGGTTAGGGTTAGGTTAGGGTTAGGGTTAGGGTTAGGGTAGGGTTAGGGTTAGGGTTAGGGTTAGGGTAGGGTTAGGGTTAGGGTTAGGGTTAGGGTTAGGGTTAGGGTTAGGGTTAGGGTTAGGGTTAGGGTTAGGGTTAGGGTTAGGGTTAGGGTTAGGGTTAGGGTTAGGGTTAGGGTTAGGGTTAGGGTTAGGGTTAGGGTTAGGGTTAGGGTTAGGGTTAGGGTTAGGGTTAGGGTTAGGGTTAGGGTTAGGGTTAGGGTAGGGTTAGGGTTAGGGTTAGGGTTAGGGTTAGGGTTAGGGTTAGGGTTAGGGTTAGGGTTAGGGTAGGGTTAGGGTTAGGGTTAGGGTTAGGGTTAGGTTAGGGTTAGGGTTAGGGTTAGGTTAGGGTTAGGGTTAGGGTTAGGGTTAGGGTTAGGGTTAGGGTTAGGGTTAGGGTTAGGGTTAGGGTTAGGGTTAGGGTTAGGGTTAGGGTTAGGGTTAGGGTTAGGGTTAGGGTTAGGGTTAGGGTTAGGGTTAGGGTTAGGGTTAGGGTTAGGGTTAGGGTTAGGGTTAGGGTTAGGGTTAGGGTTAGGGTTAGGTTAGGGTTAGGGTTAGGGTTAGGTTAGGGTTAGGGTTAGGGTTAGGGTTAGGGTTAGGGTTAGGGTTAGTTAGGGTTAGGGTTAGGGTTAGGGTTAGGGTTAGGGTTAGGGTTAGGGTTAGGGTTAGGGTTAGGGTTAGGGTTAGGGTTAGGGTTAGGGTTAGGGTTAGGGTTAGGGTTAGGGTTAGGGTTAGGTTAGGGTTAGGGTTAGGGTTAGGGTTAGGGTTAGGGTTAGGGTTAGGGTTAGGGTTAGGGTTAGGGTTAGGGTTAGGGTTAGGGTTAGGGTTAGGGTTAGGGTTAGGGTTAGGGTTAGGGTTAGGGTTAGGTTAGGGTTAGGTTAGGGTTAGGGTTAGGTTAGGGTTAGGGTTAGGGTTAGGGTTAGGGTAGGGTTAGGGTTAGGGTTAGGGTTAGGGTTAGGGTTAGGGTTAGGGTTAGGGTTAGGGTTAGGGTTAGGGTTAGGGTTAGGGTTAGGGTTAGGGTTAGGGTTAGGGTTAGGGTTAGGGTTAGGGTTAGGGTTAGGGTTAGGGTTAGGGGTTAGGGTTAGGGTTAGGGTTAGGGTTAGGGTTAGGGTTAGGGTTAGGGTTAGGGTTAGGGTTAGGGTTAGGGTTAGGGTTAGGGTTAGGGTTAGGGTTAGGGTTAGGGTTAGGGTTAGGGTTAGGGTTAGGGTTAGGGTTAGGGTTAGGGTTAGGGTTAGGTTAGGGTTAGGTTAGGGTTAGGGTTAGGGTTAGGGTAGGGTTAGGGTTAGGGTTAGGGTTAGGGTTAGGGTTAGGGTTAGGGTTAGGGTTAGGGTTAGGGTTTAGGGTTAGGGTTAGGGTTAGGTTAGGGTTAGGGTTAGGGTTAGGGTAGGGTTAGGGTTAGGGTTAGGGTTAGGGGGTTAGGGTTAGGGTTCGGTTAGGGTTAGGGTTAGGTTAGGGTTAGGGTTAGGGTAGGGTTAGGGTTAGGGGGTTAGGGTTTTAGGGTTAGGGTTAGGGTTAGGGTTAGGG
>CAIIXF020000429.1:0-13070 GCA_903813345.2 Owenia fusiformis | reverse complement strand
GTGATTGTTTGGTAAAAGAATGCCTCAAACTCCAGGAATCACCAAAAATCAGTCAAGCGTGAAAATTGTAAAAATGCTCTTAAATGTATGGGGAGTAAGAATACTGTGTCCATTTGGTGATTAAATACCTCAAACTCAAGAAATAAGCGAGAATCACTCAAGCGTGAAGATTGGAAAAATATTCTAAAATGACTCCAAAGTAAGAATCAAGTAATCATTCGGAGAAAAAATTAGCACAAATTGATCAACTTGACAATTTGAAAATATTCTAAAATAACTCAGGAGACTTTTTGGTTATAAATATTCAATACCTGTCTGAACTTGTTAAATTGTGCAGAAATTCTCCTCTATTGGGTGATTTTCTTTTATCTGATTGGATGAGAATATACCGCAACCCGATTGGTTAAAATTATTCTGAAACTCTAAACATAATTGGTTAAAATAATCCAAACATACTGTGCCCTGATTGGTTAAAAATTACTGTACTCTGATTGGTTAAAATAATTCTGCAAGCTAAAACCTGTTTGGTTGAAATGGTTCTGCAGTTATCTTTTTTACTATTTTATCAGTTTGTTATCAACCTTTGACCTATAACAATGAAACATCCATGAAGTAGCAAGATAGCTTATCACATAGTCACCAGGTTACCTTAACAGTGTTTGTTTGATTATCTTATCAATTGAGCTCTCTCTTATCAGTTATCAGTAACCTTTGACCAGTTATATCAGTAACCATGTGACGTATGACATCATTTCTGTGCATTCAACTCAAACCTATGTTCTTTTATCAATTATCAGTAACCCTTGTCCAGTTATATCAGAAACCATGGTAGTTATCTTTTTCACTGTCTTATCAGTTTGTTATCTCTCTCTTATCAATTATCAGTAACCTTTGACCATCTTTTTCAGTGTGTTATCAGTTTATTATCTCTCTCTTATCAGTAACCTTTGACCAGTTATATCAGTAACCATGTGACCTATGACGTCACTTCCACTTCCGGTGCATCACCTTACCACGTGATCTATGACGTCACTTCCGGTGCACCTGACCTATTACGTCACTTCCGGTGCACCATGGTGCACTGGAACAGTACCGGTGCCGGTAGGGGGTCGAAAGGCCCGCCGTATACTACTAATCACTAAAAAATGCTCAGAAAACTGCATAATTTTGAGAGAATTTTTGGCCAGGGGGGGGGGGTCGCCCGAACCCATCGAACCCCCCCCCCCTGGCTACGGGCCTGTACCCCAGGGAAAAATAAGTTTTACGCGTTCACCTAAAGGCTTAACCTCTCTATTGTTTTATTACAGTTGGTGGCGATCGTGACAATTTCGAAGACAAAAGGCTCTATATTAGCAATATTGAAATAGATTTATTGTTTTTGCATGTTACATAATATAAGCTTATATTGTTACAGTTTACAGCATGCTCTTTTTATTAATTTTGATAGAAAAATGTTGCACTGCTGCCGCTGCAGATATTTATTTCTTATGATTATTTAGCAAATATTTCACTCTATTGTGGTGAATACCTGTACATCTTTCAAAAGTGATACTACTTGTACTAGTATTCCCCGAATCCCCCCTGGCAAATCCTGGCTACGGGCCTGAGATAAATAAAATAAACGAAATATTTGTTTTATTATATGACTGTCCAGCTTACATTCTCAATAATACCTTAGGAAGACGAAATTAATCTTACTCAACATGTCGGAGCTATTTATTATTCAATACTCAGTATTGATACTGGGATTTCGTCATATTCTTTTCATGAAAAATGTATTGAGCGTTTTGTGGAGAGAAAATTGGATATTAAATTATGATATAAAGCACCCTATCATTACAAAATAATTTCATACAATGTTTTATTGCATTGTAAAATTGAAGAATGTCAGTTATTGAACTGAATGGGGGGGGGATTCAGGCCCAAAGTCAGTTTTTCTACATTTTGAGCAGTGAACACGTGCTTTTGGGCGAAAGTTTTCATTGTTAAATGTGACCCCTGGAATTTTTCAAAAAGGTTTCATGCTGAATGTTGATATTCATTTTGGAACACCACTACGACTGGCCCGCTATGGCCCGCTATGGCCCGCTATTGCTCAAGTCATATAGTAAAATATAAGACTTCTAAACTAGTAGTTATACCCCTAGAACAAGGTGGTCAGGCCCGTAGCCAGGATTTTCCAAGGAGGGGGGGGGGGTTCAGTTTTCAAAAATTTCCAGGGGGGTTCACATTTGACAATTTTGGCATAAAATTTGGCTAAAATCACTTGAGAAGTGCTCAAAATGGTGAAAAACTGCATGATTTTGAAAGTATTTTTGGCCAGGGTGGGGGGTTCGTCCGAACCCTGCGAAGCCCCCCCCCCCCCTAGCTACGGGCCTGGTGGTTATTGTGGTTGTCTTGTTCTGCTTTTAGGGATTGCTTCACATGATGGATTTGATACACTTGTATTATAATCGGAAACAAAAGTTTTATATTTGTCAAAATAATAAGTATTATTAAAATAACAAACAAAAGATTATTCATTAATCCATCAATTTCCCTGTTCAGCGGATGTTTGGCTACTTTAATTATGAGAAAGTCTAAAGATCATCCAGGACTCTGATTACAGCAGAAGTCGTCTAGGACTCTGATTATAGAAAATATCGTCTCAGCCTTTGATTACAGAGATTGTCTAGGTTTTCACCTTTATACCCACCTTGTGGATTGGGTGTATTATGAGCTTTCGAGAAATCAATGACAATATTTGCCCTTTCAGGCCCGTAGCCATTTTCCAGTGATGGGGGCAGGGGGTCCAAGTTAAACAACATTGGTCATCACTTAAGTTAAAAAAGCTCAGAATCATGAAAAACTGCACGATTTTAAATAAACTTTGGAGAAAGGTGATGATTGAACACCCTCCCCCTTCAAATGCAATGGAGGTCAATTGCAATTATATTCGAGGGTCGCCATTTGAATGAAAGAAAAGCATAAATTAAATATTAAAACTTTCCACATTTTCACGTCTTTGCCTCTCTATGTTTGAATTTTTATTTTCTTATCCTTCAGGAAAAAAACTAATGTGACTTGATCTAGCGCATCCTATACCCCAAAGGTCTCAAACGTTTATAATTATTTTTGAAAAAACCCTCCCATAGAAAGAATACCTGAGGAGGTGGAAATGGCTTCCAAACCCTACAAATTAATGTTACCAGAGACTTCAAAGCCCTACAAAGTAGACGCACGTTTGCGTATATGGATTGAATACTTCACGTGGCAAAAGTTCTAAACTGATATTTTTGGGAGTGGTGACTTAGACAATGTCTTGAAACATCACCTGTATTAAACACGCACATGTCATGCAATCTGTGTTTATGGTGAGAGGTCTCGGTCGGGGGGCCTAGGAGACAAGGTCTAGTAGCTAAGCTTCCCCTAACCACCGTCAGTACTACTGTGACGGGTAGTGTATATTTGGTAGATCCTAGGGTAATGACATTGGTGTGTTATTCCCTATCTTCATTCACGTAGAGAGAGGCCGGACATCCCGATCCTGTAGCGGATCTTCTCCCTTATATGTTGGTCATTATAAGGGCCCAAGATGTTTCGAACTCATGGGGGTATCCCATGATTGTTCTTCCTCAGCGGCCGAATGAATGTTGTATGTGATTTATTGTGATTTTATTGTGAATGATAATGCTGTTTTATTTCTATCATTCAGTTGTATTTTAATAGGTTTCCCCTATTCGTTTTTAGCGGGAGGGGTGGTTGTCTATGCGTATTGGTTTATTGCATAAAGGCGTGGTCAGTTTATTGATGAATTTTGGTTTGGTTTGGTTTGTGGTTAAGCCATATGCTCATGTATGTTATATGTTGATATTAAGTGTATTTAAAGGGTTGTTGGCTTGTTTGTGTTTGGTTGTATTTTGTGGCATTTTGTGGTGTTTTCAATTTGTTGGGTTGGTGTGCGTTTGGCGGTCTCTGTGGTGGGTTGAGGGTAGGTAAATTACATTTTGGTGGTTCAGGTGGTAAGTTTACTGTTTCAGCTTTCCGTTGGTATATGTGATATGTTGCTAGCATATCTTGTTGTTGAGATATTAACTTGAATGAAGGGTTTAATGGCCCGTATTTTAAATATTTTGGTTTTCCGATATTTGTGTTTTATCGGGAGGGTGTATGTGTATTGGTTAATTGCATCGGGGTATGGTCGGTTCAATGTTGAAATTGGATTTGGTTGTTTTGTTCATTGTTTCAGCTTCATGGTCATGTATATGTTATGTTCATATTGTGTGTATTAGAGTTGTTGCCTTTTTCGTGTTTGGTCGTGTTTTGGTGTTTTCGGCATTTTGCGGTATTTGGATTTGTTGAGTTGGTTTGAGTTTGGTGGTGACTAGGATGGGTCTATGGTAGGTAAATTTTCTTTTGATGGTTCAGGTGGCTTGTTTAATGTTTTAGCTTTCCGTTGGTGTGTGCATTATGTTCGTGGCATATCTTGTTGTTGAGATATTAACTTTAATGTAGGGTTTGATGGCCCGTATTTGAAATATTTTGATTTTCCCATATTTGTGTTTTATCGGGAGGGTGTATGTGTATTGGTTAATTGCATCGGGGTATGGTCGGTTCAATGTTGAAATTGGATTTGGTTGTTTTGTTCATTGTTTCAGCTTCATGGTCAGGTATATGTTATGTTCATATTGTGTGTATAAGAAGAGTTGTTGCCTTTTTCGTGTTTGGTCGTGTTTTGGTGTTTTCGGCATTTTGCGGTATTTTCGATTTGTTGAGTTGGTTTGAGTTTGGTGGTGACTAGGATGGGTCTATGGTAGGTAAATTGTCTTTTGATGGTTCAGGTGGCTTGTTTAATGTTTTAGCTTTCCGTTGGTGTGTGCATTATGTTCGTGGCATATCTCGTTGTTGAGATATTAACTTGAATGTAGGGTTTGATGGCCCGTATTTGAAATATTTTGATTTTCTCATATTTGTGTTTTATCGGGAGGGTGTATGCGTATTGGTTAATTGCATCATGGTATGGTCAGTTCGATGTTGAAATTTTTATTTGGTTGTTTTGTTCATTGTGTCGGCTTCATGGCCAGGTATATGTAATGTTCATATTGTGTGTATTAGGAGGGTGGTTAACTTTCCTGTGTTAGGAAGTGTTTTGGTGTTTTCGGCATTTTGCGGTATTTTCGATTCTTTAAATTGGTTTGAGTTTGGCGGTGTTTAGGGTAGGTCTATGATCGGTAAATCGTTTTTCTGTTGGTTCAGGCGGCTTGTTTAATGTTTTTGCTTCCTTTTGGTTTGTGTATTATGTTCGTGGCATATCTTGTTGTTGAGATATTAACTTGAATGTAGGGTTTAATGGTCCGTATTTCAAATATTTTGATTTTCCCATATTTGTGTTGTATCGGGATGCATATTGGTTGATTGTGTCTGTGTGTGGTTGGTTTATTGTTTAAGTCTGGTCTGGTTGTGTTGTTTTTCCGTTGTAGAGAACGGGTGTTTCGTTCTATTCCTTGTATGAAATAAGTATTTTAATCTAAGTTTTCTGGTAAAACTTAGAATGTCAGTCGGGAGTTCCCGCTCTAGTGTTTTTAAGTTTGGGGTGGGAATAAACTTGAGTCCCTTAGAGAGAACAGAGTGTTCTGCTTCTGACGGTGTGTAATCCGACAAGTAATCAAAGAGCTTAGTTTTCGCTGCTTTGGTTTTGTGTGTTTTATGAGTGTTTGAAAGGATGTATTGTTTTTTTGGCTTTGTAAAGTTTGTTGTTGCGTTTCCTAGCCATATTGGTGGTTAGGTTGATTCTTAGTTGTCAGTGGTACGTGTTATATGTGTATCAGTGGCCAATTATGTATCTAGGTCACTGTAATTATGTGTGTATCAGGTATGTTCCTTAATTAAGTGTGGTTATGGGAGTGGTGATTAAAAAGATAATGGGAAGATTCCCTTGTTAGAATGTATATTTTGAAGTGTTGGTTTCGTGTTGGTTGTTATGAAGTAATTGTTTATTTTGGTTTGGAGTCGGGGTATTATTTGGTTGGTTGTTTATGAGTAAATGTATATTGTTTTAATTTGCGAATTGGAGTTTGTGTGTGTCTCCAAACTGTTGTAAGGTGTATATGTTTTTTGTTGCCAGGTCGGCAAGATTGTTATATGTTCGGCACGCTGCTAAGGAAAGTTCGAAACACCAAGTATGGTAAGATGGTGCAGCCTCTCATGTACGAAAATGTGTATGATCTTTAATGAAATATACAGGGTAGTTTTAATTTTGATCTATTTTATTCATTCATGTTTTCGCAGATTATTTGGAACATTTAGAAAGAAGCAAACAAAGGCTTTTGTATGTACGGTGACAATTAATTTAAACATTTTGGCAATTTCATACCGTCCTTTGAAATAATATTGTCAGCTACAGGCGATGCTAATCGACTTGTTGATTCTAAGTGATTAAAATACATATCACGTAGAAAATATCACTTAGAAGGTTTAATAGATTTATTTTGATCTTAAAATGTTGACTAAATTTATTTGTATATTTTATAAATACATAACGAGCTAACTTTTCGTTTGAGTATTGGGTTTGATTTAAGTTAATGTAAATTATTGCCGATTGTATTGTTCAGATGGCACTGTGTGTTTACCCCCCCCCCCCCCCCCTTTGAGGGGCCCTCGCCTCGATGTGGTTACTGTAAAGGATCAAATGTATTTACTGACATTTGGCAACTGCTTTAAATTGCCTGCTTGACTGAGAGTTTTATCATTCGACGGATGCTTTGAATCCCATTAGTGCTTGAACCAACCCCCGGGAACCAACCTTCGTCCTCCCCAACGTTGTATTTTCCTTTCAAAATCAGACTTAAAGAAGAAACAAGTTAAGTTTGGAGAAATGTTTTGGCATGTTCATGATTCCAACCGTTAAATGATCAACGAGGCATTGTTGCGTCATGATATTGAGTGATGCATACAATGCATTACACCTCGGGGCATTACATTCTTTTGCCAGATAATGATTCCGTATTCCAAATTTCTCAGGTCCGAAATAAAACTGAAAGCAATACTCAGGAATTATAGACCGAGAAGTTTATGTAAGATTACTGAGGAAACTCACTATACACTGAGACAATTTATTTCCAGATTTATTTACAATCTTTACTTCTGTACTTCAGAGTATGTTCTACTCCCCTTGCCAATGTCTTAGTCCGCTCCTGTGAACCACCTTGATAATGTCCCCTCCCGGGTGTCGCCTTGTCACCCCCCCCCTCCAGATCCACCAATTGTTTTAAACCATGCTGCCTATATTAACATTATCATATAATCAATCTGGCATCCGTTTGAGTTTTCTAACCCTGCTATAAAGGATGGTATCTAGAATGGTATCTTACACTTTTTCTGAATGTTGATATCCAAAAACATATCTTTAGTTTATCAGCACATACTGGACACAATATAACGAGTATACACATTGTAATATAGATAAGAGAATATTGGGGAAAATTACAATCCCTTTGATCAAATTATTAAGATTTAATCTCCAGCTGAGGTGCAATCAAAGTATTGATACACATAATTAGCAATCAGAAAGATGCTCTAAGTTAGATTAAAGTTTCCAAATACCTTTGTTGTAACATCTTATTTCAAAAGAATGGATTTTGAGAGTATTGATGAATGGATGAATTCATATTCATATCAAACATTCACTATTATAATTTACAGTGGAATTCCTTCAATAAATGCAACATATTTACCATTTAAGATTTCTTATTGGACTTTCCGCATAATGATAAAATGTTGATGATATAGTTTTCGGTAAAACCACAGGGCCGTAGCCAGCGTTCAGTGGGGGGATGCAAGTACCAAAATATTTATAGGTTTTCAGTCAGGGGGGGGGGCGATCGTGATATAAATTAGGCAAAAATGATTTGTTTTGAATTTCAACAAAAAATGATGCAACTTCCTTCAAACCTGAGCTGGAAACTTCAAACAAAAAATCATTTTAACGCTCTTTTCTTCCTCTACCTGATGGTTGTATTTAATTGGTTGTAGGGAGGGGGTACGAACCCATCGCTCCCCCTTGTTACGCTTATAAACCCAATTACATATTCCCAAGGAATCGACTTTATTGATTATATGTGCATATTTGTAAATGTGCTTGCATGTAGAAATTGCACCTTCCCCTGACCGACCCGGTAATGTTTATGACTTTTGAATGATGTCTACCCCTTGATGCATGTATCCTTTAATAAGTGGTGTTAAGAATATTGTTGTAGGCCCTGGTGAAGGGAAATGTCATAAATATTTGACGTATATCGTAATATAGCCGCGTCCCCTTTGGCTTTATCCTTCCAAAAGCAAACGGCAGATAAGAGGGATTCTGGCGTAACAGAATGTTTGACGTAGAATTAAAAATGAATAAATGATTGATCTGATGCTTAATAAGCCACTTACAATATACAGTTTTAAATACAGTTGATATTGTGTAAAGTTTGTAGCCAGGGGGGGGGGGGGTGCGATGGGTGAATGATCGCACCCCGCACCCCCCCCCCCATAACCAATAAAGAAGGAAGATGAAAGGAGCTTTTAATGCCTTTTATTTAAAACTTCTAGTTCAATTTTGAAGGAAGTTGTATCAATTTTTGTAAAATTCAAGATAAAAATTAATATTTTGGCTTGTTTATGCCTATCGCGTCCCCCGACTAAAAACCGAATTTATTTTGACAATCGCACCACCCTGAATGAAAGCTGGCTACACCCCTGTAACATGTATTCAATTGATGTAGCTATAGAATAAAATAATACATGATTGTTTTGGCATTTTGAAAATAATACTTTTGTTTTCCTTTACTTTATGATGTGTCCTTTTTCAGCGTTTGGTGTTCTGCAAGGAATTAAATTGAATCAGTTAAATTGAATCAGGGTTTAATTTTGCAAGCGAATCTCGAAACAGGCGCTAAGCACAATAACCTTTATTTTAAACCAAAGAGTAACAATTCCGTAGCCAGGATTTGCAAAGGGGGGGGGGGGGTCACTTTTTGAAAAATTCCAGGCGGGTTTCACTTGTGACAATTTTGGTCCAAAAATAGCAGGAATCACGATGGGTGCGAGCAACCCTCACCCCCCTAAGGCTACGGGCCTAAGTATATGTTTTATACAGAGAGGTATATTCCAAATATTGAGTTTGGTTTAAAGAGAAGTATCAATGACAAGGGATTATTCTTTAAGAGTTTTAATTTTATAATCCACATAATCTGATCTTGTGATAAACCTAATGATCAAAGGATGGCTTTTTGCATCATTGTTAAATCGGGGATAAGTTTGACAATACCCATGTTTGGAAATACCCATGTTTAACTTGGATTTAATTTAAAACATTTGATTCCGGTTTTCTAATGAATTTGAGTTTGATTTGTTCATGAATTGTTAGACGTTGTCCAATGTCAATTGATATTGTTTTTCTAGATATTTAATTGATTAAAGATGTCAAATCATGGGAACCAAAAAGTATAATCTTAAGGCCGTTTAAAACGCTTTTATAAGATTCAAATGCTCAAGGTTAATGATTTTCCTTGTTTTAAATGTTTTAAACAATTCATTTGTGCCCTTGTGCCAAGATTTTACTTTGTTGCCATTTGAAATGAGATCATTTGTATATTCCAAATTTCCGTTCTTTCAAATAAAAAGTCAGACGATAGCCTATAGGGAAATAACTATAGGGAAACTACTATTTGTTTGAATATATTCTAAGATGAGTTCATAATGCGTAAATCTCGTTCCGGGCAAGGTCGCATACAGGACCACAGATATCTCTTTTTTTCAACATTTTGATTGCGAAAAACCTCTGTCCACTTACTACCCTTGTTGGATCGCCCCAGAGGTTGCAAAAGCTAAACTTCCATTTTCTGTTCAGAGTGATAATTTTTCAACTGGCGCATTTATCGGAAGGGTAGCAAGAAAAGCCAGAAGCACTCCATGCCGAATACACATTGCACCCGTGTCATACGTGCTAAGATGTGTAGCACGTGCTAAGATGTGTAGCACGTGTTTGAATTTCTATTGAACCCGGGTTTGAGGTTCGAAATCCAAACAATAGACGCTCCTAACCCGTGCTGTAAATCCAACCAATCAGAGCGCTCCTAGCACGTGCTATTTTTGGGAGCAATCATTATGGCATACTGACTGGCCGAAATTCAATATTGTTGTACCCTCACGTGGTAAACTCAGTGGAGGTTTTGTACTCAGTTTGTAGTCAAGATAGCAGATTTGAAGGTAAGAGGTTGCTCAAAGTAAACTAGACTAAACGAGGATCAAACATGATAATGTTTTTGACAGATAAATTCCACATAAACTCGTGAATTTCCCGTAATAGTGAGCAGATCTCTCTATTATCGCCCATTTCAGTGTTTTATTGCGTAAAATCAAAACATCATTTTGCAATAATAATTGAAAAATATATTCCTATTGTACATAAATGACATTTGTTTAACCTGCAAAAAGATAACATCGCTTACAAATTCTTAAATTAAAAGAGGACACAGGCTTACTGCACAAAAAACTAAGAAGACTAGAGTCCATTTCACTGCTTCATTTCGTCAGTAGATAGAACGGCAAAAATAAGAAATTGAGAGACCATTGTGCAATAATATATGGAAAAGTATATTCATAATGTACATGAATGACATTTGTATATCTTGGATTGCTTCTAGTTTGGCTTATAAAGTGTGTGGCCTCTTATATTGGGATGCTTCTCTGCCATGTTATTTTCAATAAGATTAACATGGCTGAAATTCTTCATATTACAAGACGGCACAGGCTTATTGCACATAAAACTAAAAAATCTGAAATATACAAATGTCATTCATGTACATTATGAATATACTTTTCCATATATTATTGCACAATGGTCTCCCAATTTCTTATTTTTGCCATTCTACTGACGCAATGAAACAGTGAAATGGACTCTAAATGAATCTAAAAGTTCACGTTTCAATGTACGTGAGTACCATGTTCATGTATAGAAGTCTAGATTCACATATTTAAGGTAGTTAATCATTCTTTGAAATTTACAATGCTTCTAAATGCTATTTAATATAACCATTGTCACAGTCATATCGTGCTTTAACATTACCACGGTCGTGACAAGCCTTGCAATATAGTATAGCATTGTCACGATTATACCAGGCTTTCGCGATAACACTACCACGGCCATGGCAAGATCCTTGCGAAACTTAAAAACACTTAATAACCTGGTGACGGTTGTGCCAGGCATAAGTCTTGCAATAGATAGCATGTATGCTTCTCTGCCATAGTATTTTCAAAAAGATACTTTGTAACATGGCTGAAATTCATTATAAGAGGGCACAGGCTTATTGCACAAAACAGAACTAAATAATCTGAAATATACAAATGTCATTCATGTACAATATGAATATACTTTTCCAAATATTATTGCACAATGGTCTCCTGATTTCATATTTTTGGGGTTCTACTGACGAAATAAAACTGAAATGGGCTGTAGTTAACTTACATCTTAACTTATGTTTAAGCTTATCTCCAAAATGTGGAGTTGATCAGCCAGCCACTCAGCAAGCCCGCCATCCAGCCACCCAGCAAGCCAGCCAGCAAGCCCGCCATCCAGCCACCCAGCAAGTTACTTACTCAGTCACTTAGTAAGTCACTCACTTCCTTAAAGTCATTCTCTCACTCTCATTCAGAAGTTCACTTACTCATTCACTCTCTCAATCAGTCTCTCTATGTGAGGGTTCATATGTTTGAATATTGACTAAAATAATCTTATTTCATTTGGAATTATTCACAATTGCTGTTTTCTACTTTTTGAGTTTAAAAAGGGAATGTAGTATATCATTTAGTGTTTTAGAGATCTCTTAATTTCAACAAATGAATTTATTAATAGAGAAACATGTGAATCCATTGAGGATTGCATCAAAATACCAAACATACATACTCAAAAATAGCAAGAGCTGCTCAAATGTTTTAGATCTAAATCATGAACCCCATTTTGTACTTTCAGAAGATGAATTTATGTCTGAGATAAGAAGTTAAAGAAGAGGAAATGTACTATTATGTGAGTATTAAAAATATATCCATTCTGAATTTTCCTACATTTCCAAGAGTTTTCATAAGCAATGATTCTTATTAATCACAACCTTAATTCTATTGATTTAATGTACTCTTTGGGTGTGCCTTAGTCCTTAATGCGTCTCCCTATCTTTTGAATGTATTGTTAGAAAGATATTCTGTGTGCAATGATGATGTGGAAATGATGACTGCATAAGGTTGCATAGATTCTTGGGAAGATGTTCTCAGCCTGGCAACCTAACACTATTTAGTACATCTTTTGAAACTAAAAAATTGAGGAAGCTGTAAATGTGATGTTGATTTTTTTTTATTAATCAGATGGTTTCCATAAAGTCATGTTTTTTATGTCACCACCAAAAGTGGTGACATATTGTTATGGTCTCCGTTTTTTTGCGACGGCGGTTGGTGGTTGGCATCCGGCGGTTGGCATCCGGCGGTTGGCGTCCGGCGTCTGTAACAATTTCTTACAACTTCCTATAACTTAACAAATACTGTTTAGACTGACTTCAATTTTTTTCTAAATCATCTACATGTTCTCGGAACTTCAAATCTGACTTTAGATTTGACATTTGACCTTCAATGACCTTCTCAAGGTCAAAAAGGTCTTTTTTCAACTCGCTTCACATTGACTAAATTTTTTTTCAAAATCATCTACATGTTCTCAGAAATTCAAATCTGACTTTAGATTTGACATTTGACCTTCAAATCTGACTTTAGATTTGACATTTGACCTTCAATGACCTTCTCAAGGTCAAAAAAGGTCAAAAAGGTCTGTTTTCAACTTGCTTCAAATTGACTAAATTTTTTTTTCAAAATCATCTACGTGTTCTCAGAAATTCAAATCTGACTTAAGATTTGACTTAAGATTTGACATTTGACCTTCAATGACCTTCTCAAGGTCAAAAAGGTCTGTTTTCAACTTGCTTCAAATTGACTAAATTTTTTTTTCAAAATCATCTACGTGTTCTCAGAAATTCAAATCTGACTTAAGATTTGACTCAAGATTTGAC
>CAIIXF020000428.1:0-13088 GCA_903813345.2 Owenia fusiformis | reverse complement strand
AAGGGCTATTTAAAAACTAATTGAGGCTACTTAAGCACAACCCGAGCATACTAGGGAATCACTAAGGGCTATTTAAAAACTAATTGGGGCTATTTAAGCACAACCCGAGCATACTAGGGAATCACTAAGGGATATTAAAAAACTAATTGGGGTTATTTAAGCACAACCCGAGAATATAAGGGAATCACTGAGGGATATTAAGAAACTAATTGGTGCTATTTAAGCACAACCCGAGCATACTGGGGAATCACTAAGGGCTATTAAGAAACTAATTGGGGCAATTTACACACAACCCGGCCATACTAGGGAATCACTAAGGGCTATTAAGAAACTAATTGGGGCTATTTAAGCACAACTCGAGCATACTAGAGAATCTCTAAAGGCTATTTAAAAACTAATTGAGGCTATTTAAGCACAACCCGAGCATACTACGGAATCACTAAGCCAAAAGGGCTATTAAGAAACTAATTGGGGCAATTTACACACAACCCGGCCATACTAGGGAATCACTAAGGGCTATTAAGAAACTAATTGGGGCTATTTAAGCACAACTCGAGCATACTAGAGAATCTCTAAGGGATATTAAGAAACTAATTGGGGCTATTTAAGCACAACCTGAGCATATAAGGGAATCACTAGGGGGTATTAAGAGACCGATTGGTGCTATTTAAGCACAACCCGAGCATACTAGGGAATCACTAAGGGCTATTAAGAAACTAATTGGGGCTATTTAAGCACAACCCGAGCATATAAGGGAATCACTAAGGGCTGTTAAGAAACTGATTGGGGCTATTTAAGCACAACCCGAGCATATAAGGGAATCACTAAGGGCTATCAAGAAACTAATTCGGGCTATTTAAGCACAACCCGAGCATACTAGGGAATCACTAAGGGCTGTTAAGAAACTGATTGGGGCTATATAAGCACAACCTGAGCATACTAGGGAATCACTAAGGGCTATCAAGAAACTAATTCGGGCTATTTAAGCACAACCCGAGCATATACGGGAATCACTAAGGGCTATTAAGAAACTAATTGGGGCTATTTAAGCACAACCAGAGCATACTAGGGAATCATTAAGGGCTATTAAGAAATCAATTGAACATTTTAAGCACAACCTGAGCATACTAGGGAATCATTAGGGGCTATTAAGAACCAATCTAGAGGATACAAGGGAATCACTAAGGGCTATTGAGAAACCAACCTGGGATATTTAAGCACAACCCGAGCATATAAGGAAATTGCTAAGGGCTATAAAGAAATCAATTTTGGCTATTTAAGCACAACCCGTTTATACGAGGGAATCACTAAGCGCTATTAATGAGCCAATATTGACTGTTAAAGCACTAATTATCGCTATTTCTGTAAGGTAGGGTCGCCATTTTTACTGAAATCTGATATGTTCCTAGGAAATGTAAACAAAGTCAGGCCACGGCTGTGATCAATTGATAGTGGTGTTATTATATCAAAAGTACGGGTCATGATGCCATTATTAATATGAAAATTAGCTTATTTGAATATTGTTTTCATAAAAACATCAGAAATATTTTTTTGCTTTTATAGGGTACCAATATTAATTCAATCAACAACGTTGTAGCATGAATAATGAACCATAAACTAATAGTCTTCAAATATGTCATTTGAAGAATGTAATCCTATTTTCTTTATTTTATTGCTATTTTTACTGTTAATGAAAATTGTATGTTGTAAATTGTATGTTTGGCCCTAAAAGGGCATCAGTACTAATAAATCCTATTATATATATATATTAACTCAATTGGACAAGAACAACAGAGATATGCCCAATCTGCACTATGCTGTTATCTCTGAATATATAGAAAACATTAAATGGTTACTATGGAACCGAGCGCTTTAAGTAAATCTCACCCTAAAGTCTCAATTAAATATCTAAACTTTTCTTGCCTGACATACTGATACACATACATGTTGTTTTTAGAAGCTTTTTATCATAATTTTACATATAAGTACCATATGCCTCCAGAAAAACTTGACACATATTATAACATTTGGTAGAAATCACAAAAAAAAATTAGATATGTGTTTATGATGGGGTTGTGGAATTATCTTTTCGACGATGTATCGAACGTGACATATTGTTGAAGCTTTTCAAATTATCTTAAGATTACTCCAAATTTATCCGAATATGTCAAAAATCTCGATATATTTGAAATATACCTTAATCTAAAAGTTTTGAATTATGACATCACAAGTACAATGATATTACTTGTCTGATATACTAATACATATAAGTGTTGTACAACATGTCCTAAATCATGTATTTACACAAAATAGTTTATTCTGTAACTACTATCGGCTACAAAAGCGCATGATATGTACTTGTGTGAATTATGTCGAAATCACCAAAATTCAAGCGTTTCTATTTATATAACATCACAATGAGCCCAAAACAACAAGTTTGTTAAATTACCTTTACAATGAAACTTTAAACATGACATATGGTCAAAGCGTTCCCTAGATATCTTCAAAAGTATATTTATGGACTTTTATAGTGACAACATTGCAGTTACCATGGAAACCATCATTTTTAAAAATGTTCTCACCTGTTTTGATTTATTTTAGGGATTAGGCATGTTAACACAGATGCTAAGCTTTCCAATGGTACCATGATTAGCCAGTAACATTTTCATCGATAATTAGACTCCAGATGAAAATCTGGAGTCTATTGCTTTTGCCAGTTTTCTTCTTATTATTATTATTAGACTCCAGATTGAAAATCTGGAGTCTATTGCTTTTGCCAGTTTTCTTATTATTATTCTTTCTTTCCGCGTTTTCTCAGCAACTAGAGGGACTTTCTGAAATCTGCTTACATGGTTAAATAGGTAATGAGACCTAGTTTCTGGGAAATTAGGTCAAATTTTTATTTAGGTCAAAGGTCAAAATCTAGGTCAAATTATCATTTTGTCAATTATCTCTGTCATTTTTCAATATTTTTTCAAAAATTTTTTTTTAACGTGTAGCCAAGAAAAAGACGATTCGACTGTGAGTAATCAGTTTTTTGATTACTTTTACCAATTTTGAGATATTGCGTCCGGAAAGTAGGTCAAACGAAAAAGTTCTCCAAATTCAACGTATGAGTTATGAAATAAGTGTAAAATTTCCTCAGGAATCCAAATCTGCAAACTAAATTTCGATCTGACTTCCGATTCGGAAGCTATAGCGTTTCGAAATTGCTAAATTTGGTGCCCATGTTAAGCCAATGGGAAAAAAAACTTTTTCGAAGTGTAAAATACAAGATATAGACTGAGTACAGCTTAACATAATGAATGCCCATAAAAGAAGGGGGCCTCAAAAGCTACCTAGCTTCAAAATTTGGACATCAAAATGCCTAGGTCAAAATCTAGGTCAAATTTATTGTTTTTCCTTATTTTTACGATTCCGACACTACACTTTAATAATTTTCTTCAAAATTTTGTATACAGGTAGCCAAAAGTGTGCTAATAGTGTAAGCCTTTTGCCGTCAGAAAGTATTTTGACCCACTTTTGAGATATGGTGTCCGAAAAGTAGGTCAAACTAAAAAGTTCTCCGAATTTAACGTATGAGTATGAATTGAGGGTAGAATTTTCTCAGGAATCCAAATCTGCAAACCAAATTTCAATCCGACTTTTGGTTTGGAATTTATGTCGTTTTGAAAGCTCAAAAATCGCTAAATTTGGTGCCCCATGTTATGGCAATGGGAAAAAAGATTTTTTTGAAGTGTAAAATACGAGATAAAGACTGAGTACAGCTTCACATAATGAAAGCCTATCAAAGAAAGGGACCTCAAAAGCTAGCTAGCTTCACAATTTGGTCACCAAAATGCCTAGGTCAAAATCTGGTTCAAATTTATAGTTTTAACTTATTTTTGCGATTCTGACACTACACTTTAATTATTTGCTTCAAAATTTTGTATACATGTAGCAAAGAGTGTGCTAATAGTGTTAGCCTTTTGCCGTCAGAAAGTATTTTGACCCACTTTTGAGATATAGTGTCCGAAAAGTAGGTCAACATGAAAGTTTCTCCAAATTTAACGTATGAGTTATGAATTAAGGGTAGAATTTTCTCAGGAATCAGAATCTTTAAACCAAATTTCGATCCAACTTCTGATTAGATAGTTATAGCGGTTTGAAGTCTCGAAAAGTCGATATGATGATATCCCCATGTTAAGCCAATGGAGTCGAAGATAACATTCTTAAGAGTTGTCTAAATGTCTATATTCTAGTTGACTCAGCTTATTCTGAATGACTCAGCTTACAAGTATTTGGATGACTCAGCTTAAAAAAAGTATTAAATCTGGAGTCTTAAATTGAACTTGTTCAATTTACATGTCTAGTTATTATTATTTTTCTTTCTTTCTTTCTTTCCGTACACGTTTTCTCAGTAACTAGAAGAACTTACTTTAACCTACTTACATGGCTAACATAGCCCATCAACCTAGTTTCTGGGAAATTGGGTCAAATTTGTATCTAGGTCAAAGGTCAAGAACTAGGTCAAATTAAGGTCAAATCAACATTCTGTCAATTATCTTCGTTGCTTATTGTCGTTACTCCTTCATCTTTTTTTCATCATGTAGCTTAGAAAAAAACAAATCGAGAGTGTGCCATCCGTTTTTTGATTACTCTTAGCGATTTTGAGATATGGCGTCCGGAAAGTAGGTCAAACTAAAAAAGTTCTCCAAATTTAACATATGAGCTATGGAATAAGGGTAGAATTTTCTCAGGAATCCGAATCTGCAAACCAAATTTCAATCCGACTTCCCGTTTGAAAGTTATGGCGTTTTGAAATTTCGAAAAAAATCGATCTGATGTTATCCTGATAGAAAGTCAAGGAAAAAAGATTTTTTTGAAGTGTAAAATACGAGATATAGATTGAGTACAGCTGAAGATAATGAATTCCTATAAAAGAAGGGGACCTCAAAAGCTACCTAGTTTCAATATTTGGACACCAAAATGCCTAGGTCAAAATCTAGGTCAAATTCATAGTTTTTCCTTATTTTTGCGATTCTGGCACTACACTTTTAGGATTTGCTTCAAAATTTTGTATACAGGTAGCAAAAAGTGTGCTAATAGTGTTAGCCTTTTGCCGTCAGAGAGTATTTTGACCCACTTTTGAGATATGGTGTCCGAAAAGTAGGTCAAAATAAAAAGTTCTCATAATTTAACTTATGAGTTATGAATTAAGAGTAGAATTTTCTCAGGAATCCAAATCTGCAAACCAAATTTCGATCCGACCTCCGGTTCCAAAGTTATGGCGTGTCCGAAAAGTAGGTCAAAATAAAAATTCGCCAAATTTAACGTATGAGTTATGAATTAGGGGTAGAATTTTGTCAGGAATCCGAATCTTTAAATTAAATTTCGATCCGACTTCCGGTTCGGAAGTTATGGCGTTTTGAAATTTTGGAAAATCGATCTGATGGTATCCTGATAGAAAGTCAAGGAAAAAAGATTTTTTTGAAGTGTAAAATACGAGATATAGATTGAGTACAGCTTAAGATAATGAATTCCTATAAAAGAAGGGGACCTCAAAAGCTACCTAGTTTCAATATTTGGACACCAAAATGCCTAGGTCAAAATCTAGGTCAAATTCATAGTTTTTCCTTATTTTTGCGATTCTGGCACTACACTTTTAGGATTTGCTTCAACATTTTGTATACAGGTAGCAAAGAGTGTGCTAATAGTGAGAGCCTTTTGCCGTCAGAAAGTATTTTGACCTACTTTTGAGATATGGTGTCTGTAAAGTAGGTCAAAATAAAAAGTTCTCATAATTTAACTTATGAGTTATGAATTAAGGGTAGAATTTTCTCAGGAATCCAAATCTGCAAACCAAATTTCAATCCGACTTCCGGTCAAAAATTCCTACTTACCTACCTACTTACCTATTCGGCTACCTACTTAGCTACCTACTCAGCTACCTACTCAGCTACCTACTCAGCTACTTACTCAGCTACCTACTCAGCTACCTGCTCAGCTGCTTACTCAGCTACCTACTCAGCTACTTACTCAATAACTTAATCATCTACTTACTCAGCTTCCTACTCAGTTACTTACTCAGCTCTTTACTCAAGTAAATCAATCTGGAGTCTTAAATTGAACTTTGTTCAATTTACCAATCTAGTTATATTTAACATGACATTATATTGTTGAGGATTTTTTAATCATTGAAAATGTATAAAATGTATAAATGCCTCAAATATATCTGGATTTGTCAAAAATCTCGATATTAGATATTTGTATTATGACATCACAATCATAGTGATATTGTTTGTTCGATATACTAATAGTATGTGTTGTGTTAAGTCACTTAAAGACAAAACATAGTTTACTTTAAGTATTGTAGCTTACAGAAGCATATAATACATGTTTAGATTCTGTCAAAATCACCGAAAATTCAGCTGTTTCTAGTTCTATGACATCACAATGAGCCCAATAATCCAAAAAATACATTTTTTCAAAAAGTTTGTTAAATTACCTTTACAGTGATACTTTTATCAAGACATATGGTCAAAGTGTTCTCTAGATATGTTCAAAAGTATATTCATGGGCCTTAATGGTGACAACATTGCAGTTACCATGGAAACCAGCATTTTAAAGAATTTTCTCACCTGTTCTGAATTGCTTTAGTTGTCAAACATATTAGTGCAGATGCTAAGCTTTCCAACAGTACCATGATTTGCCAGTAACCTTTTCATCGATATATTTAACATGACATTATATTGTTGAGGATTTTTTAAGTTATCATTGAAAATGTATAAAATGTATAAATGCCTCAAATATATCTGGATTTGTCAATAATCTCGATATTAGATATTTGAATTAGGCCTCTATCTCTTTGCATTATGACATCACAATCATAGTGATATTGTTTGTTCGATATACTAATAGTATGTGTTGTGTTAAGTCACTTAAAGACAAAACATAGTTTACTTTAAGTATTGTAGCTTACAGAAGCATATAATACATGTCTAAATTCTGTCAAAATCACCGAAAAATCAGCCGTTTCTAGTTCTATGACATCACAATGAGTCCAATAATCCAAAAAATACATTTTTTCAAAAACTGTGTCAAATTATCTTTACAGTGATACTTTTATCAAGACATATGGTCAAAGCGTTATCTAGATATGTTCAAAAGTATATTCACGGGCCTTAATAGTGACAACTTTGCAGTTACCATGGAAACCAGCATTTTTAAGAACTTTTCCACCTGTTCTGAATGTTTTTAGTCATCAAGCATGTTAGTGCAGAAGTTAAGCTTTCCAACGGTACCAAGATTAGCCAGTAACCTTTCGGAGGTTTAATCTCTTCAAATATTGCCGGCTGCTACTCGTCTATTATACATTAATATTATGAACTATTGTAGTACATGTAACGAAAGCAGACTTACTGTCCTGGTGAGTTTCGATGCTTTTGCTTTGGCTAGTACCCAGCCCCTTGCTGTTGACAGATGTGACATCAATAGTGTAATTATTATAAGGGACTAGACCCAACACAAAATGTGATACTGCTGAATTTATATCAACTGCCTGTCCATATTCAAGCCCACATCCTCTTCCTCTAAGGTATTCACGCATTACGTTGTCCGGTAAAGGTTTTGATTCGTTAAGACCTTGATACCGTATGTCCTTCTGCAATTTATATAATGACATCACAAACATTAAGAATATACTCTGTCAATGGATATGGTAGCCAAAGAAATATGAACTACATTCAATAGATGCTAATTCCGTGGATTAAATTCGAAATTGATGGAATTCAGTTAATGTCAATTTTAAAATAAGAAAAACATATCACCATGACAACCTATGGTTCCATTACTTTTATATTTTATTTTTGGGCGCCGAAATTAAGAGAATAAGTTCATGGTTTTTAATTTATATGGATCAGTTAGGGTTTTCGGCGCCTGTAGGACTTATATGTTAACACCGAACAACCGGAAAGAGCAAATCTAAAATTAACTCTGTCCGCAGTTTTAAACTGTTTGTGAGTGAGAACTTAATCATACAAATGAAGAGAAATATGATGAATGCCTGGCCTTTCCGACCTTGAAACGGGAAATCTCTGGAGAAGGTGATGTTGAGAAAATATAATGATCAATTACAAATCATGTCCTAGGGAAACAACAGAAAAATAGATCTAGTTGTGCGTAACTTTGTTTTATGCTGCCATCGTCTTACCCAACATCTTGTGTCATCTGGTGTTTTGTGTGTCACGTTAAATATTACACCTCTATAACACTTGTTCTTGTTAAACACTCTCATAACATAGTGCCGAATCACTCCGTTGGGCTCATGAGGCTTTTCCCAGCTGAAGCTGGAATTTCTTGAAGTAACAGAGCCTATATGAAGATTTGTAATATTCTCTGGAACTAAATATTAGCTTTTCGTTAGTTGCTAGATACATTACAAAACATATTATGTATTGTAATAAATTGAATTATTATATATCTCATATGTATTATAGATGTGCATTGGCTTATTCATGGTCACGTGATATGAAATAGATGAACTTATTCCCTGGAAAGTCCTAAATACATGATAACAGGGAAGCTGAAATTACTAATTAGGTGGCCAGTCATTAATACATTTTGTCTTCCCTGCTAGCTGGGATTATAGGTGTTAAATGGCAAATGTCTTCAAATGTCATTGAGACCCTGAAAGCATTGAATTTCATTTTTCTTTCCATAGACATATGGGGATATATAATAAAACAAATAGCCACTGCCACATTTTCGGGAAATGGTCTACCTCAGGCACAAGTCAATGGACAGGATATTCTCTCGGATGTCAATGGATAAGATATTCCCTCGGATTTTGTATTTATTTGCTCAATTGCAGTCATTATTTGTATACTAATGCACACTACAATTTTAAAATATTTCTTAAGTCGAAAAGATAATTTCTGCTGGTTTA
Organism: Owenia fusiformis; assembly: GCA_903813345.2. Taxonomy (NCBI): domain Eukaryota; kingdom Metazoa; phylum Annelida; class Polychaeta; order Sabellida; family Oweniidae; genus Owenia; species Owenia fusiformis. Next base: position 4,162 of record CAIIXF020000428.1, on the reverse strand, counting down.
ATATAATAATCCTTTGCCAATGGAAAAATCATTCGATGATTTCGACTCGAATACTTACAGTTTTCATCAGTAGGTTTTATGATAGGTTGAGAACTTTCACCAGGACCTTTTTGGTTTACTGCCGACACTTTGACTTCGTAGGGAATACCTGTAGGAGAAGGCAAGACTTGACAATAAAGAAACAAGAAAACTGGTGAGAACAAATGCGACAACTCTTTTAGGTTTCAAATGTTTTCTAATCATTATTTTTCAGTCTGCTGATTTTTGTCTCATCTAGCTGTTAGTAACACACAGTTTTTTATTTATAACATAGCTCATAATAACAGTTGCGCATTTCCAGTGGAAAACATGTAGATTGACACTTTGAGATTATGTCATGTTTTAGTTTTACATTTTTTACACTATATTGTGAACTAAATAAGTTATAATGCCAGATTATGTTCATAGATGGCCCGTGCCCTACAGATATAAACTGTAATGCGAGAGAGAATGGATTTATAGATTCCCTGTTCCAAGAAGTAAACTAAAATGCCAGAGATTGCATTCGTAGATGTCCCATACCCAAAAGATGTAAACTCTAATGCCAGGGAGTGCACTCGCTAATGTTCATTGTACAAGAGAAGTTATCGTATGCCAGATATTGCATTAGTTGGACAGATAATATTTTCTTTTACTAGGCATATTTTAATTTGTATAACTATCACATACAAAAGGGTAACATGAAAACTGAACCACTAAAACTGATGAATATTCAAGTTTAAAGTGTGACGCATATCGTTTAGCAAATCGAACGCTCAACGCTCGTTTCTGGTGTTGCTCACCGTTTAGTAAAAAGGCCCGATCCCGGAATAATACTCAAGGGTTCACAGGTTCGAGATCGTTGTGTCAACACCTCTAACTGTTATATAGCATAAGTATATTATAGATCGTCACACATTTATAAAAGGGTGATTATTATTTTGACAAATCAATTCCACATTTATGGATGAAGTTTCAGGATCTTCTATTTGTGTATAAAAAGGAAAAATTGGCATCTAAATTTCCCCATAACGTAATAGCACACAGCTTGGCATATGAAATATCCTACAAATGAAACAAAGCAAGACAAACCGGTTTCTAATACAAGGATTTATATTGGCTGTTGTACATGTATTCTTTGAACGCAATCACTCTTTGGATAACGTTTTCAAAATCATTATAACAGGATTACTTTATCTCACAGACAATTTCAATAAACTGGATTTTACAGAACTCCCCTTATTTCTTAAACATGGACTGATCCAGTTGATTCGCCTGGAACTGCCATATTGTTTTTATACGGGATGCTAATCGGAACCCTTTAAGGGAATTTTGTAATACCCTGCCATATTATTTCCCCCGACTCAGCCACCTGGTGGCGAAATTGGTAACTACCTACTCGCATCTGAGTAATTGACTGTTAACTGACAATTAACCCAGTGATAATAATAACATAATGTCGAAGTGCTTAAAATAAATGCATAGAACATGATATGATAAGGCAATCAATTAGTTAATGAGCTGTCTTTAAAAGTGAAAAATGTATTATTAATTGTGAATTATATATATTAATAAAGCCTTTAATAGTGAAATTGACTTACACGGATCACCTATCATATTAGCATAAGTAACTGACCGAATCTTATTCGTTTAATTCGATCAAGATTGTGTTATAACTAGATTGGTAAATTGAACAAAGTTCAATTTAAGACTCCAGATAGATTGGTAAATTGAACAAAGTTCAATTTAAGACTCCAGATTGATTTACTTGAGTAAAGAGCTGAGTAAGCAACTGAGAAGGAAGCTGAGTAAGTATATGATTAAGTAATTGAGTAAGTAGCTGAGTAGGTAGCTGAGTAAGCAGCTGAGTAGGTAGCTGAGTAAGTAGCTGAGTAGGTAGCCGAGTAAGTAGCTGAGAAGTAGGTAGCTTAGTAGGTAGCTAAGTAGGTATGTAGGTAGGTAGGTAAGTAGGAATTGAAATTTGGTTTTCAGATTCGGATTCCTCAGAAAATTCTACCCTTTTTTTTCTTTTTTTTTTTTAATTAAAAATATTTATTCTCTAAATTAAAATCAAATACATAATAACACTTGACACTTTAAATAAGTGTATCAGCGTGAAAACATTTAAATATTAACCCGAGTCACATGGAAATGAGAAAAAAAGACCAATTAAGAATATTTACTCAGTAAAAAGAGAATAAAATTGATAACAATATATAAAATCTACATATATGTTTGTCAGTAATTCAGTTCATCATATGTTGATGTCATATGGATTTTAAAATTCTTTTTAAAACAGTAAATGGAAGGTGATGTTTTCAAAGAAGTTGGCAGATTATTCCAAAGCTGAGCACCTGAATATTTTATTGAATGTTGACCTATACTTGTTCTAAATTTTTTCATGTGAAGACAATTTTGGAATCTTGTCTCATGTTCGTGAAATATTAAATTTGGAGTAAAATAAGTTTCAAATATGTCAAAAGGAAAGCCATCGGGTTTTGTTGTGTATTGATAAAGAAATTTTGCAACTTCAAGCTTATGTATGTCAAAAATATCTAGAAAATTGAGTTGTTTAAAAAGAGGTGGACTATGTGCTAAAAAGTCAGAATTTGTGATTATTCTCACTGCACGTTTTTGTAACAAAAGCAATTTATTCAAAAAGGTTTTACATGCATTACCCCATATGATGTTGCAATAGTTCAATTGTGATAATATAAGTGAATTATAAATGGTAATCATGGTTTTTGTATTCAATTTATATTTAATCTTTCCCAGAATACCAATAATTTTTGATATTTTATGTATAACCTTATTTATGTGTTCATTCCATTTTAATTTACAATCAATTGTTACTCCCAGAAAATTTGTATGCATTACTCTATTAAGAATATTACCCCCTATTTTTATATTAAAATCTTGATTTTCATCAATATTTAACTTTGATCTTGTAAATAGCATATAATTTGTCTTGTCTATATTTAAAGAAAGTTTATTTGATTTGAACCATTCTAATGTCTTTTCCATTTCTAAATTTACATTTCTATATAGATCATGAAGATTTTTTTTAGAACATAAGATATTTGTATCATCTGCGAAATAGTAAATTTAAGAATATTTGAAACCTTATGTAAATCATTTATATAAAGAATGAATAAGATGGGGCCTAAAACAGACCCTTGAGGTACACCACAAGTGATAATATTTTCTTCAGATAGAGTGTTGTTAAAAGAAGTAATGATTTTTCTATCCGATAAATAGCTTTCGAACCAATTTTTTGCAACATTGCGAATTCCAAAATTATCAAGTTTTTTTAGAAGAATTTCATGATTTACTGTATCGAAGGCTTTCGATAAATCTAAAAATATTCCAATAGCATGAGTTGAGCTTTTATCTAAAGATATCCTCACTTCTTCCAAGAAGGAGAGGATTGCCATATAAGTTGAATAATGTTTTCTAAAACCAAACTGATTTTTGAATAAAAGTTTGTATGTTTCAATGAATGTTATTAATCTATTTTTCATGATCTGTTCTAAGAGTTTAGAAAAGACACTAAGTAGAGATATGGGTCTATAGTTTGAAAATTTTGAAGTGTTTCCTTTTTTAAAAAGTGGGATAACTTTGGCTGTTTTCAACTTAGTGGGAAAAACACCTGTATGGATAGATAAGTTTGCTATATGAACAAATGGTAAAAGTAAGTTATTTCTTGCGTGTTTAACTATTATTGGTTTGAATTCATCTAGGCCTGGTGAGCAATCTTTTAAAACTGACATTAAATTTTCGATTTCATTCTTACTCACAGGAGTAAGTTTTAAAGAAGATTCATTGATTTCCATAAATGTTAAAGGGGACGTTTTTGAACTTATCTTTGATGCTAATTTAGGTCCAACATTAGAAAAAAATCTGTTAAAATGATTAGCAATATCTTTTCTATCAGTCAAAGTATCATCTCCATCATAAAATTTATCTGGAAAAACTGAATCACATTTTTTGCGGTGAAGTAAATCATTTATAACTGACCAAGTATTCTTGATATTATTGCTTGTTTCAGTAAATCTATCACAAAAATATTTCCTTTCTGCTTTACGGATTAATTTATGGAGTTTGTTTCGAAAAGTTTTGTATTCAGCTTGATTCTGTTTCGTTG
>CAIIXF020000427.1:0-13282 GCA_903813345.2 Owenia fusiformis | reverse complement strand
AATGCATCATTTAAAGGTTCTTATATGTGCAAGATCCAGCACCTGCAAGGTCCAATATTTTACTATTTCTACCTTATATTGAGGGCTCATCTTAAAAACATGAATGCACTGCCGTCTTATGTACGATTTCACAATAATTTTTCGATCCCTTCAAAGTATGGCTATATTATACTCAAATTTAAGGAATTTTGGAGTAGATCACAATTATGGTATTATTTTTCAGATTTGTACCTCAGAAAATTCAAAATGGCTGCTTTGCAGGAATTCGCAATTCTAAACCCTAAATTTTTCAATTTTTACCAAAGTAATGAGTATAATTGATTGGAATTCAGTAATTGATATTTTGTTTGTTGAGATTTGCTACTCCGCGGAGTTGCCATTATCTAGTTTATTTTTTATTTATTTAAGGTGATGGACACTATAAAGTTTGATTACACTGACCAACAAATTTCCTTTCTTCATGCTAATCAAACCACCCCAGTACATGAAGCGCTCCACTTGCCTAAAAAGATGAGAATTAACATAGAAGGCAAAGTATCACAGGTTCATGTACTATTAACCCATATGTATCATAATCAGCTCCTAATAAGCGACCTGTACCCTGTTTAAGAAAGTTTAAGAAATATGGAAGAATGGCCAAGTTTTGATAATAATAAAAATCAGACAAATCAAAAGCAAGAGGCTAATTAAAGCCCATGTATACAAATGCATCATTTAAAGGTTCTTATATGTGCAAGATCCAGCACCTGCAAGGTCCAATATTTTACTATTTCTACCTTATATTGAGGGCTCATCTTAAAAACATGAATGAACTGTTCAATCCCCTCCCGCCATTCAGTTTAAATTATTTTCAAATCTGTTTTTTATATAATGTATGGTAATGCATTTTATTTTGTAGGATAACCAGGCCTGTACATACATTTTAAATATACAGATCCATGAACATTGTGTTTATTGGGAGCTACTGCTTTGCGAGTTGCCAATTTCTAGTTATTCTTAATATAATTTTTAGGTGCAGTCTCACTATCAGAACCAAGTAGTACACATTAAACACAGTGCTGTTAGAGTGAACCTCTCAGGGATGATTTGATGGTAACTTGTTGACCCGCAATTTTATATAGTATATGTATCTGATGTACTCTCGTCTTAATGCTTATAATAAATGCATTTGAATTATCATGTTGTTATATGCAATTTTCTTTATGTATTATTATGTATGTAATATTTACCCAATCTTAAGATTCAAATTAGTTGTTCCAGGATTTTTCCACTTTTTCTTTTGATTTTCAGACAAGGACCAGGAGATCCTCGGGGATTAAACGCCTCACAGATGAAGAGAGAGAAATGTGGAGTCGTGCCACAAATGATCTATTATCTGATGAGGAATTAGATGAAAAAACCAATACCATTACGACCATCCACCTAGGTGGCATTCAGATAGACTAAACAATATCATCAGAAAATTTGATGAAAAAACTTCAATGTTACAAGACCCAAAATATAAATGTTTGAAAGGTCCATTTTCTGAGGCACAAAAACCTTGGAACATGGAGAAAAATGATGGTTTATTAAACTAGTACATATTCAAAACAAGAAGAAGGTTTAGTTTTCATCTTTTTGTGGACTTTGTTAAAAGTCTGCTTCATATTGGCAATGACATTTTGTACGATGGTTCCTGGTTTCATTTACATGATCTTTATGCTGTTTTCAGTTTATGGATATATAAAATATATAAAAGTTTGACTCACTAAGTTTCAGAGAACATAATACCTTGTTTGATTATGATATATATTCTATTTCATCGAGGCAATTGATAAGTACTTGCAAATACCTGTACCATTTGAAGATATATGGCAACAGTTTACTGAAGAGGTGGTACCATCAGGTATCATGAGATTTCAGATGAAGACAGATGTGGATCTTGGACTAGAAATCTGCAAGACTATTGTGCAGTTCATAGATAACTGTTCGGGGGAAGTGGTAAGTCTTATAGTAATAAAGAATTTGTTGCAATCAATCAGGGAAAGCCCTGCTGAAATCCCCGATATTGGTTTACTTCTACTTATTTCAGTTTACTAAGATATGGGCAAGAGAAAAGAGCTATCCAAAGAAAGAAAATCTGACATTATCTACCAGGGTGTGTCCATAAATTACTTAATGTCTGTTTATCTGTTTTTTTATTTTCTGCCCTTTTAGCCGTCATTCACTTTTGATCAACACTATGTGAGCCAAGTACCCACTCTTGACCACTGAACTACATTGATTTGAATTAAGTTCCAGTCTAAGTTTCAGAGATCATAATACCTTGTTTGATTCTGATATGTATTTTATTTCATTGTAGGCGATTGATAAGTACTTGCAAATATCAAAACAACCCTGAAGTAAAAGATCGACTCACTAAGTTTCAGAGATCATAATACCTTGTTTGATTCTGATATGTATTCTATTTCATTGTAGGCAATTGATAAGTACTTGCAAATACCTGTACCATTTGAAGATATATGGCAACAGTTTACTGAAGAGGTGGTACCATCAGGTATCATGAGATTCAGATGAAGACAGATGGGGATCTGGGACAAGAAATCTGCAAGACTAGTGTGCAGTTCATAGATCACAATAACAATTTCACAAGGGGTCCAATCTTGTTGCAGACGAAAATCACATCTCCAATGTAAATGTAGATAGTATAGAGCGAAGTGACAGATGATAGTAATCTTAGTATCGTCAATTAACAATTTAAAGTGCCAGGATCCGTTTATTATAACATTATAACATTACATGGACACAATTTTTAATATAGATCAACATTAATCGTTGAAATAACAGTTATAAAAAAGGCTGCTAAAACGAAGCATTTTAGACACATTAGAGAACCCCTGACCCAATGGTACGAGGAGGAATTTCTGTTCACGTCAAATAGATCACATTCTCCTTAGTGCATTCTGTTTTGTAAATGGCGCTGACCCAAACAGTAGAAATATGATAAAGGTCACTGAAGAGTCCAAATAATCAATAAGCAATCTACGTGAAACACAACATGATATTAATCGAATATAGAAAGACAACCACTTTTGTTCTTATTTTCCAGTGGGAAGCTGGCCTCGCCAAAAATCTTGAGATCAATCACAATGACCTAGATGATTATGTGAGGGCTCGTGCTAAAGCCAAGGAATCAGCAAAAATTGTACAACTCATAGTGTATCACATATAAAGGTTTATTCCCACCGCGGCGGGGATGGTTCCTTTTTTCATTTCTATGACTTTGCAAGCATAAGAAACTGCAAAATGATTGGTCAAACGCTGTATACCACAGTTCTGAAAGTGATCGCAAGAAGTCTCTAGTGGAACACAAACAGATGAGCATGAGCACTCCCGAGGAACTAAATCTCCACGTGGACTGCAACTTTACTCCACTGTGTAGACACGTCAGTACAAAAATCATAAGAAAGGACGGACGCTCAAAGTCCTCATCAGTAACTACAATTTTTGTTTCAAAGTTAAAGTATGGATTTAAATCAGCTAAACAGAAACAGTTTTTTAGAAAGCATACATCACTCTCAAAAATATCGACAGAACTCACCTCTCTTTCAACTCATGTCTAATTTTGATCAGGATATTTCTAAAAATGGTAGCCTAGAATCTAGGCCCAGTTATAAGGATAACAGGATAACAGGATATAACAGGATATTCTGGAGCTACAGGAAATTAGTTTTCCTCTTGACCATGATTTATATATCTATTTCACTTTGGTACATTCTTTGTAGCAATGTTTCTCACTGACAACCTATACAAGATAGCCTCTATGATTTTTGTTAAGGACTTCATATATTATCATGTTTATAGGGTATTCTGCAATTTTGATTGCCTGTGACGTTTGACCTTATTTATTTACTGTTATGTGTATTCATCTTTCAAAGTATCTGTAAAAGTATTTTATGTCTTGATTTCCCCAGCTTTGATTTGCATCATAACCATAACTTAAATATTGTTATATGGCATAAAAGTGAAGAAGTTTATTTTTAGTGTTTCTGCTATTTGTACCAAACAAGAGCTGTAGAGTAATAGAGGGTGTATCTCAATTATTTTTCTAAAAAGGGCTTTGGAAAAAGGGCCTTGTCTCTTAAATATCTTTAAATACATAAAACTGTAAGAAAAAACTCAAAAACAAACTTTAGTATGAAAACACAAGATCATTCACAAATTGATTCCACTAATAAGGGAGTGGAAGGGATTGATCATTTTGTTTTTAATTCGGCTAATACAACGAAAATAAGAATTTCTTTGCAAAAATGTGACGCACAACTGTCCTTTTTCAAAGCGACACTACAGTGGATTACTGCTGACTGATTAGAAGCATCAGATTTCTGTAGTGAAAATCCTAATAAGCAATAAAGACAAATTGAAGGGAATATTCTGATATCAACAAACATTTCAGCTGCAATAATTGAAGGGATGATCATTATAGAAGAAGACAATGATCTTGATAAATCCATATCTGCTTATACAGTTGTTCCAAGAGGAGTAAAGTGGATCAAATTCATCCAAAATAAAAAATGGAAATGTTAAACGAATCATCAGCATTTTCTGATTCCCAGTCAAAAGACTTGCACCATGCCTTCACGGGAGCAGAAGCAAATGAACTCCAGAAAGATGGGTTGCTGAACACTTCTACCATAGAAGTATAAAAGTAATAAAATATTACTTATTGTTTGGATATTACAAGAGGATTGAATGAACCTATCTGCAAATGACTGACAGACAATGGATTGCTTAATCCCGGAGGAAATAACCTTTGCTGGTTTAATATCACAATACAAATTTTGAAACATTTCTCAGGTAATAGTTCTGAATTATAAAATTTTAAACAATACAACAGTATTATATTGTATTTCAGCCAGCATTATATTCTCTATGAATGTTTTGTTCATATTTTCAGATGGAGGTCAGAGTTTATGTTTATGAACTATCCAATGATGTAATAAGTGAAGGTTTTCCAGACGGGTTCTGAAAATTGTATGGCATTGATAATCATAAGAATAGAAAAGATCTGACTCTTTTCGGTGATCTTCAAAGATTGGTGACAAAAACTTACTACAAATTCAAAAACCTTAGAGGAAAGGATCAAACAATGATTACTGACAAGACAAGCGTAAGTTAAACGCTATTGTACCATAATGATAAATTATGACATGTTCTTTATTCTCATCAGTTAAATGTCAAAGTGAATCCAAATACAAAGGATAAAATTAAATAACTATACGTACTTTTTCATGAGTTTCATGCATTATTAACATCTTGTGGAGTCAAAAAGTATTAACCATAAAACAAACAACATTTATCAATGTGGAAATAACTTAAAACGGTTTTATAACAAATTTAAATGTTTTCTATTCACACTTCAACCCTTCCTAACACACTGGTGACAAAATATGCACAAAATGACTCTATTTTTCCTGAAAATTGACACCTGGAGGGCATGTTTTTTATCCATTTTTATGACAACTACTCAACCATGTGACTTGAAATTTTTATCATATATTCATTTTGCCCATACCAATATACCATAGCAATTTGAAAACATTCCATCGAGTATTTTTTTGAGTTCTTGCCTAATTTTATAGTAGGGGTCCAAATTATAGCCCATGTGGGGTAAAATGGCCACAAAATCTAAAAGCTGAAAAACTAGGACCTAATAATTCATACAAATATGTGAAATCATACTAGCAACATGAAAAAGTATGTCCTGTGAAATCCCTCAGAACGCACGCATTTAGGCTCATTCTGACTGCACTATAAGGCATCCGTCAATTAATTAGAGAGTCAGGACTCAGAATCAGCCAAACTATGACCATGACCATGACCAACTAATTACTAACAATTTATTTGACAGTAATAAATTTAAATATAAATGCTAAAGTTTATTTTTACGTTTACATTCACAATAGATGGCGCACTTATACTTTTGCCCTTGTGAACAAGTACAAAGACAGTCTGGGTGAGGAGGTAGTCTCTATCACCAAGCTTACTAAGGCCCTTGTCGACAGAATGATGTTTTTCTCCTCTTTGACAAAGGTGACAAGGAAAATATCTTGTTGTTGTGGAGCTGGAGCAGAGTAGAGGAGCAGCCATTATTCAATACTATTAACGGATTAGGGAATTAGATGGAGATGTTCACGAGTTTGCTGTGATAAAGCCAATGAAGATGCAGAATGCAATGTTACGTGAGGCCATTACTAACACCTGAGAAAAACAGCTGGTGTCAACTACATTATGCCACACATCTTGAGAGGAGAGTTAAGGTAAATATGTTAAACATTGCTTTAATGAACTTTCTAGGTATAATATTTACAGGACTAGTGATTGTTGTCTTTTAGGAATTTGTAACAGAGCAAGAACATCAAATGGTAAGAAGAACATCAAATGGTAAGAACAACAATTCTACTTTCAGGAATCCAACTCCAATAAAAGCCATTTGTATAAGTCAAATCAAGAAGATGCTAACAATGGTAGCATGTAGAGATTCCAGAGAGCCACTACTTACTACAATGCCTAATGAATATGAGCATGATTAAACTGCACTTTTATGACCAAAGAAATAGAAAAACAGAATATTTTTCATAACCTAGAACTTCTTGAGATACAATATAATTTCTCTGAATGAAAGGACTTATTTTTGTGTATTGAATTTTTTTTTTTTTAATATTTTTCTCAGGGAAATCCTTTATGTTAATTTCTATCACATGATATTTCCCAGGGAAACCCAAATAATGGCGCTCTAAATTTCCAAATTGGTTTGTGAATTTTGATTTGATTTTTCGCTTATTTGTGAGCTGTGCTTGTGTTTTGGTCTTATTTTTGTCTTATATGTATGTGTGTGTACGTTGCAGTAAGACAAAGTAGGAGGAAGGCCAATCAACAAACAAAAAATAGTGAAGGAATCATTGTTTGTGGAATTGAAAGATTTGACTTTCATAGCTTATTATGTTTCAGAATCATCGTTTGTGGAATTGAAAGATTTGTCATCCATAGCTACATCAACACCACAAAAAGTTAAGCCTAGTAAAGGCAAATATAGTAAGTATTACCTGAATATTTATTTACAACAGTATAATGTCTTGAAATTCTCAAGCGTATGGTTATTTCAAATGGAAAATAGACAATTGTGTACATATGTATGTACATGTATGTGTATGTATAAAGTTGACTGTATTTTCCTCTTTCATTAGAGAGAATTGCATTCATATAATATATCATAAAACAGAGTTTAATTATAATTCTTTATGCTTACTAAAATCTCTAGATTATCAGACCTTTTCCTTTTCTTTTCTAGTTTGCCATAACTGCGGAAATAGATACACAAGAAAAGACTGTTTAGCAGATCACATTAGGCTAAAGCACGAGGAGAAGCCACGTCATAAATGCGACGTTTGTAAGAAGGGCTTTATGTCCATAACTGCCCTTGAAGACTCCAACATGTTGGTGTACGAACATTTTTTCATTGATTTTCTTTTTGGCAAAGGATGGATCAACTTGTCTTGTAACATGTATAAATGTACTTTGATTATTCAATCGACTATTAGGAATGCCTCTGTCTATCTGTCCATCTAGGGAATAACCAAAAAAACTGATGGCCTCATTTCATTCATATTTAAACATATACCCTTTGGAAGTAGAAGTTTTGATCCGAAGCTAATTTTCAAAATGGCTTTGCATTTTAAAATGGTGGGCATTCTAATGGCAGTTTTTTGTCCAAACTTATAACAATGTAATGTAATTCCACTTTTCATGAATATTGTGCTTCTTGGTGTTGAGATATCTATTTAGTTCACATTCTACCATTTTAAAAATATCCGTCTCATTTTACATTTTTGGTATTCGTGCCTCAAAAAGTAATTGATTAATTTTGTAGAAATTTTACATGTGGATGCACAAGTATAAGCCAAAATAATGTTTGAAAGTTAGACACATCATGGAAGAAATTGTGCAATTAATCAGAATTTATTAAACACACTAATCTAGTTACATTAGCTTCATTTATATATACACCTGGGTTCCATTAAAAACAGAAATATGATATTATTATATATTTTTATAATTTGTTTCAGCACTTGATTTGCATTAACCATGAATTAATCCTTTAAGTTTTTTTAAGTTGTATTGATTGAGCAAAATGGCAACTTGAACAAATAGCTGCACTGAAGGCCAACTTAAACGCAAAATAAGTTTTTTCTTCAAATGTCGAGAAAAACTTTACAAGCAAAAAGAAAAGATCTACCACCAAAACTAGCAAAACTCATGGCAGAGGTGAGAAGTGAATGCTCCAGTAACTTTGGATGATAAATCCAGAGATGCATCCAGAGAAGAGTCACTTTTACACTCCAGCCCACAGTCATCATCAGAGATGCAAGAAGTTTTAACTACATTGCAAGATTTTACCAAGGCTCACAAGTCATTAGAGCATGGTAAGTTTCCCCTTTTGTTAGTTTGATTTTGCTGATCAAACTCCCATTGTTAATCTTTCATTTAATAGACTGTGGACTATTCTGTAGAAGTGCTCTAGAAATGGATCCTGCTTTTCGTGGAAGGTCACACATTCCAACATATTTCAAACAATTTGTATGGTTATAATAGACACTTTCTGGGTAGTTGGACTTTATGTAGGGGTGGCAGAAGGCCCTCAGGCCAATTTATACCCCTACCCCAACAAAACCTTGGGGGTACTTTAATACCACCCAATAAAAATAATACTAATGCATATCAGATATTCATCATTTTATAGTGGGTAGGGCATGCCATGGTTAGTCAGTGCCAGAAATTTCCAATCTCTGACTTATAAATACTGTTTCCATGGTAACCATATATCTCACAATCTTCTCAATTTGACCCCGTCCCAAATGTGTCCTTAAGTTCTCAAAGTGAAATATTTGCAAATCTGTTTGGATTTTGTGGCTGCAACTTTGTCAAAAGTTGAATTAATATGTATGTATTCACACTTAAGCACTTAAAACTTGATTTAATGATCTCATAAATTAATAATATTTATCAAATGTAGTCACACATTACTGCTTTTAGGGAAAAGTGGGCGTGGCACTTTTTGGTACTTGTGTAATTGTTGCAGCATTAAATGAAAAATACTTATTACACTAACAAAAATTGACATTTAATTAGCATCTACTAACATTGTGTAACATTGCAGTATGTTCATTATCATTATTACATACTTTAAATATTTTATATAAGTGTTATCATGACCCTTCCCTATCATAGGTCATTAATGGTCAAATTAACTTTTAAGTCCTAGAGGTCCTTAGTCTTTTTAGCTTGACAAAATCGTATTCATTGACTTGAACCTAGAATATAAATAGTTTCATTGATCAAGAGCTATAAGTTAAAATTGATTAATACATTTGTCAGGGTTAGAGCCATTTTATGCAATTGAAAAGTAATGGACTGACACTGATCAGTACCAAGCGAAGGTAACGGCCGTAACCTTCGCATCTAAGATGGCAGACAGTAATTGTCGATTTTGATATTTTTAATTTTCATTGAATTAAACTACTTTAGAGTTGATGTTATGCTTTGTCATTTGCACCAAATCAGGCTTAAATGACATTGGAACCATAGATGAAGTAAACATGAATAAATGATATGTGAAATGTTATGCCCTGCCTTAATACATAACTAAGATTTTCTCGGATAAATGGTGTCTTACAATTGACTAACTGATTCTATTATCAACATCAGGTAATGCATGATCTATCCAATGGATTAACGAAAATACTTGATTCCAATATGGCAAAATAAATTATTCCATGTATGAATTGCATAGTGCATCATTTTGCAGATATTACATAATGCATTCATTGACTCGTGGTCAACAAGGTACGGGTAAAACTCCTTTTAGTATTTCACAAAATAATGAAATATAAACAATTTACACATTTCTGAAATGCTGTACCTTTAGTGATTCCTTCAACCTGGAAAGTGGTTTGTTATGTTAAAACTTAAAATAATATCTAAACAAATTTTTTCAGTGTATAAAAACAATAAAAGTTAATATGTTTAATATCAAATATTATTAGACATATGAATATAACCTAAAATAAGAAATCTTGTTCTCGTATTCCATTTTAAAATTGGTTGAATGATTTTGGCACAGTAGAAATGATGGTCATGATTAAAAATTATATGTAATATGCCCTGATGCTGTAACATCAATGGTCCTTTATAATCAGGTATGACTGAAATACTGGACAAGATCTTATAAGGTTACAGTTTCCATATAACGTATGTTCCATATTACTACCCCAAATCTCCATTGTGTAAGTTTATGAGTCATTATCCCTCATAGTTTATTATGGCAAATGCCTATCCTTGTCTAGAATATGTCATTTTATCAATTTTATAAACAAGTATACAATTACACGCCCCCCCCTCCCACACCAAAACTCCATTTTCTTTATCAAATCTTTCTACCTCTATCTGTTATGATTCTCTGTCAGGCTTCCCCAATTTTCCATACTGTCAAGTAAACATCTAAATAGGATAGTTCTAGCTATTGCTGTTGGTTTGAAATGTTGACTTTTCTTGAGGAAATATTGTTTCAATTCTGACAGAAGTTTTTAGCCAATATCATTCAATTTATCAATATCCAAACGCAGGGTTTCAGAAAGTATGCATTTTGTTTGTGCCTGTATTTTCATCATGTGTACTTATTAAGACAGCTATATTTAAACGTAAATACATTAAAACATGATACATATAATCTTTTGACAATTTCTTCAGTAAAGGGGCCATTTTGAGAAATGATATATAGCTTGTACCTTTGTTTGATGCTCAACAAGATGTTCGACTGGATTTACCTTTGTCTAATTCATATACCAAATACGAGAATCAGAATCTTATTCTACAAAACGGGTGTTCATGGAAGTAGCACTAATTATTGCATCATTGCTATAAATCGTGTGATTTGATTGGCTAATTCAGAACCATGTGACTAAAAATACCAGCGTATTTCACAGCTCCCTGAATTATTTCCATATTTAAAAGACGTATTGTCCAGCGTATTGCCCGCCTGGGGATTCTGACAACTGCACTTTCAATGTTTTTTGCAACATGTATTACCATTGCCCTACGGGCTGCGGGCAATACATATTGCAAAAATCATTGAAAGATGAACAGGTATTGCCCTCCATAGAATGAAATATTTGCTTAACATTTCTTACTGTTTCGGGCTTAATATCAATTTTGTTATAGACTGAACAAAGCGGCACCTTTAACATGCAGCTAATTCTCCCATCTAACCAAGAGAGCCTCTTTTAATATATCGAAATTTAAAAATTGCCTCTGATTCAATTTGTTCAATCAAATCTAAAATGGTAATACCTTTTTACTGCTTCGAACTTCCTTATATTTTATACCATTGGGGTAGGATGTCTGTCTCTTTCAATTAATGCTTTCACCAGAAACATGGATATCACTAATTTTGATTCATATTTAAAATGGTGTGCATGAATAGACCTGTGTATTTTATACCAAATAGAGACACTTCCCTGGAGAGTTCTAAATCTCTATATGTTAACAGCCTAGTTCCCACATCCCTTGTTGACTTTGCTTCCATATTTCCTGTGAAGCCGTGGAACAGTTCTCTTGTTCTTCACAATTTTCCATTTTAATGTAACTCAATGAATAAGGCCAATTCATATCACTGGCTTCCCTAGGTCATTTGAATTCCTTGCAATTTTTAAATCAGCAATAAAGAATAATGGGTTAAATTATCAAATAATGAAAAAGTTGCAAATTATGAGATTTGCTATATAGCTTCGAAATCTTGCTGAAGTGTAGTTTAACTATAGGTTAACAGGCTTAATTCTCATTGAGATAATTTTAAAGAATCTTGAACATTGACTTATTGTTTCAGTGGTCCTATTAAAGTTCATGTGTACACAATCTGAACAACATCCAGTTTCAAACACTTCTGATTATCATCAAGTTTCAAACACAATCTGAACATCATCAAATTCAATGCAAATGCAGTTTTACTTTAATCCAACAGAACGAATATGGTAAATCAATAGGGCTGGGCTGGTCGAGGATTCGTGCCGTCATAGATACAAAAAAGTTAATGTTTCTGTGGTGAATCCTAAATCTACCAACCACATGTGTGTATAAAATGATTTTTATAATTGAGTTCTTTAGATGGAAGTCAATTTCTGAACATTCAAAGTTGTATAGCAACTATTCAGTAATAAATGCAGTTTTGAACCTTGTGACAAGATACAATTTATGGCGATATATTGATGAATATTTTTCGCATTATGACCTGATGCCCAAATGTGCCTGGAAACGGATTGTTAAAGCACGCATAATGCAGTATGAAGAAGACAGATGGCACTTGTTATGTAACATATCTAACAGACTTAGCGTTTATAGAACGATACAAGTTACGATAAAACCATGCTAAGGTGGAGAATCTGCCAATCGAATTGTAAATATATAGGGATGTGTAGGGACATGGTAAAACTGCTAACTGGTGCTTTCCCACCCAACTATGACACTATTTGTCCTCTGTGTGGGATGACAAATGAAACGACAAGGCCTTTTCTCTTAGATTGCCTTGAACTTCATGAAAGTAGGAATGACTTGTTGGCAGTTTTAAGTGACAGAATATTTGATGGATATAATATGGTTGAAAAAATGGAGGTCCTACTAACTTGACAATCTTACAATTTTGATGCAGACAAGACCCCTAGTGCCTATTAGTTCACCAATTTCTCATACATCCTCATCCACAAGAACAACTTAATGGTAGACAAAAACATGGCCAAATGAGAGATAAAGGGGTTCATACAAATATTATGGAAGGAAAATGGAAACATGATAAACAGTTCTTTAAAAAAATAATGGCCCCATTGATTTTTAAAATATATCTTAAACAGACTTGTTATATTGTACTCAGTGTTTTTAAAGTTCTTTTATTTCACTTAACACATTTCTATGTACAAATATAGCCACCATTTGACTTTTGCTCCATGCTCTCTATCACACCTCATCAGTTGTTCAATTAATGACATAGCTCTATATGCCAATCAGTAATCCACTATCGAGAGAAGATGTATGTTTCAATAGGAGGCACAAGTACACTAGAGTAACCATTGAGCAATGTAATGGTGTCCACAAGAATAGGTGTAGGTGTCTGCACAATAGGTGTAGGTGTCTGTCCGGCCTAATTTCGAATATGCCAGTTTGGCATGGGATCCATACCGACAAAAAGATATTGATA
>CAIIXF020000426.1:953-13500 GCA_903813345.2 Owenia fusiformis | reverse complement strand
CTCCTTAGCAAATCTATGCACGATCTTTTCAACTGTTATAGGTGACTTCTTTGAAATTTTGTTATGCCTTTGACGTGACGCACCTTCAGTAATAATTTTAATGAGTTGATGCTCACAGGGGTTAGGCAAACATGCTAAACTGTGTGCCCAAGCTATACTGTATTTAGCAGCAATAATTTGACTGTAGCTGTAAGAAGTTTGCTAGATACTCAACAAATAAATGGAAACGTGGATATGATTTGCTGGTAAAGCGTCAAAAGTAAGCCCATAGCACCAGCTTTTAAAACGTTCAAAACCTGACTTGTACTTTGTAAGTGTCTTGTTTTCTCTGCTCTTAAAGGCCAAATTCATCATTTCGACGGGAACGTCCTTCAAAGCGTCATTACTACTGCAAACGTCTATCACTTGCGTCCAGGTTTCGCTGCTGAAGATATCTACATCTTGAACTGAAAATAAAGGAAACATCGAATATTTTAAAAGCTATACAGATTCACTCACATACAACTGTCCATATTACATATTGTTCACTGATCCTCTGAGATCATAATCAGTCATGACTGATCCTTAAAGCGAGCAGCTCGCTTGAAAATCCCTGTGGATTATTAAAGATACAGTTTTTCTGTGAGCCAGTAACAAAGTAATGACCACCGCATGGAAATTCTATCACCTGTTTTATGCATGGGTGATACCGTATACCATCATGAATCAACGGCCAATACACAGCCGACTTCCACTTTGGCACAACCAGAGTACCCTTTGCTCTCTGTTGGACTATATACCTGAATGTTTTAGCTACCATGCAGCATGGTGGTACAAACCAATTGTTGTGAAGCATCCAGCTTTGTGTGAATGCATCTGCTGCCTGTGCTTCGGGACTGAAATATCTTGAATTGAAACATGGCAACTTGCTGTTATGTACATTTGCGAAATGATCTATAGTCAACGGACCCAAAAGTGCATTCAAATAATTGAAAACATCCCAAGTAATACGTATACCCCATCCAGTCATCAAAGTCTGTGATCTTACTGATCTCATCTGCCCTTTCATTCAGATTTCTGGGTATCCACTCTATCCACTTGTACATTTCGCCTTTGCACACTTGATGAATGCACAACGCAATGCTCTGAAGTTCTTCCTTCATGCTACCCTTTTGAATTATAGATGCGACATTTTTATTATCAGCAAACCACTTGATGTTTTGATTTTGAAGAAGATGGATTAATGATAACAGAGTGTTCAAAACTGCCATGAGCTCCCTCCAAGTACTGCTCTTTCTAGCTTGACCTGATGTCCATAGATTGTGACACACTTGATTTTCAAAGTTGTTTTGGTAGCCTAATAAGTACATCCCAGTTTGATTTGCATGCTATAACAACTTGCAGTGATCTTGTTTTCAGCAAACACAAGTCGCCTATTGCGTGTCTTAAAGCTACCAGTTTACCTACTACTGCTGCAACGAATCTCGCTGTAGTACAATTTGCATGTTTTAATAGACTACCTACCCTTTCCAGCACATCTAACAGTTTTTTCTCTGGAACTTTGATATTTCCTTCCATCAAATCAATGTCGAAGCCCAACCATTTTTGTTTTTGACTTGGTTCCCATTTGGATTTTTTATCATATGGGATAAACCCGGTGTAACAGATATAAGTGTCCCCAGTGACCAGTGTCCGTGGGACAAGTTTTAAGTGTCCCCTTGAAGTTTTGAATGTCCCCTTGGGGACACTAAAAACCAACATCATTCGAAAGCTAGTTTTTAGTGCCCCCCTTTATTTATGTATCAACTAATAATGAGTTTTATCATTAATAAATCATCGAGCAATACTCTCTTACGTTAAATATAGACCAAATATAACACAATTCACAAAATGTAAGTATATTATTGCTTTTATTTGCATAGACATCAAGTAAGCCTACATTAACTTAAATGACTCTGCATCACTGTCCTCTACTACTAATGAACATAGGTCACATTTTATCGCGTATATACTCCTAAATACAAGGGTCGTTCGAATACTTTTGATGATCTTAAAAAATGTTTGTTCAAAAATTCGAAATCTGACCTTTTTCAGTTGTTGAGGTCTAATATCTCAAAACTGGCGCACAATTTTAATAGACAGTCAATTGCTTATATGTGTAGAACCTTTAGTGGAATATATATTCCGACTTTCATCAAAAAATATTGATTTGTAATCATCATTGAGAAACTAAGAAAACACAGTTTGTGATTTAGCTTGATGACCTTAACATTTGACCTTGCAAAGGAGTGGTATCGATATGATGAACTTTTTGAACACGCGTTTCTCTTAAACCAGTCATCAAAACATTCTGAAAATTTTACACATCGTCAATTTAATGGGCATATTTTGGATGGTAACATTATAATTTGAATTATATATATAGACTTTTCTCTATATTGTTTTAGAAAACACATCAGACACTTCATTCGGTCTTGTGAAACAGTTTTTTAGGTTCTAATAAAGTAACACAAAAAGTAAGTAAACAGCCTAAAAGTTTATTTTCTATAATCCAAGTTAAAATTCAATCCAAGTACAATATTTTACATATTTCCCTACGTTGTGTTGTGATCGTTGGTAAAAAACTGTTCTAAAGATGATATTCTGAGATGATCATCAAGAAAAGTCCGAAAGTATGGAAAGTTCCACAGGGAAGGTTCCAAAAAGGAGGCGAATAAAAATTTCCCATAATTACCAAATAAATGAACCAATAAATAACAAATTAAAGATAATATCAAATCAAAATCTACTGGACTTCTTAAACCTCCTCTAAATGGAGGCAAATGTTGATTCCCATGAGGAACCAACATTTGGACCAATAGAAAGCCAAGTGGATTATGTAATACACTGGAATATCCTGAACTAAAAAATCCTCGTTTATGGGAATTGGAACTTTCCTGATAGAAAAGACATAACAATATGAAAAGAGCCAAGATTTTAATGTTATTTATGAATGATAGCACGTATTGAGTGCAAATGAACAAAAGAGGAAAAAAGAATAGAAATGATGTACATCAAATGTATAGAACAATAACATATATCTTGAAACCTAAATCAATGTAATATAAAAATGAAGTTTGTACCAAAATTTAATTTATATGAAAACCTAAACCCTGTTTCATTACCCCCAACTTAATTAAAAGTGTTTGTCCTCAAACACAAAATATTTGTTCAATAAACATTGTCGACTAAAATATTCAATAAAGAAAACAAGAATGTTTCATTACCACCAACTTTGCAATTACAACAAAGTTTTACAGAGTTTTACTCCATATAATAACTGTTCTTCAAACGCATTAATATTTAATAAAAGTTTATTTTACAATTTTTGTTTCATTTTGTCAATGCAAAAGTATGCATGGTATGTTTTCTTAAAGCAGTATATCAGCAGTATAAAAGAACATGCATGATTAAATAGTGATATTTGAAGTTGCAAAATATAAGGACACTCTGAAACACATGTGTTATTAAAAATTCACAATTGTTTACTATTCTTGTTTACTTTGAAATGTATTGTTTACTATAAATTCAATTGTTTACTACAATTTCCTGGTTTCACGAATGTCATGTTATCCCAAAGTCAAAGGTTAGTAAAGTAGAATATGTTTATATTATTTAAGAAAGTTGCCAAGCAACAAGACAGAAGACTAAAAACAATGTTTCACCTCTAGCCTCTTATTCCAAACTTGCCATACATATGCATTATGCAAAGCTACATGCAAGCTGCCATTAGCGATTCTTCAAATCGAATTCATTGTTAAGGAAAGATAATATTTTTATATCAAATATGCTTGCCTACTACAATGACACTGTACTTAAAATAAGTTAACATGAAATTCTGCCCTAACTTAGATCACTTTAAAATCAATATTGTTTAAAATAGATACATTATTTGTTACAGAATTGTATCGACTGATGATAAACTAAAAACTGTAATGACACATTAATGTTATCAATATTTGTATTCATTGATTTCCATTTTTATTAAATGGTTCAATACTAAATTATTTAGAATAGCATTTAACCTCCCCCAATATATACACATTCAGATGTAAGTTTACTGTATATATAGCATCCACTGGCTAGAAGAAATAGAATAGAATCATAACCACATAGAATTTGTCCTTGACCTACAACAAATCAACGGCAAAAAGAATATCAATATCTTAAATCAGACCTAACTTGACTTCAAAAAGTTAATTGAACAACCAGAAAGTAAATGCAATTTATCATGAAAATCAAATTTATCTCAAGGAATAAAAGGCATCCAGTATTTTCATGCAGAAATGTGTGCACCCACTTCGACATGAAAACCCGTGATAACCTATTATGTAACCCCTAAATTCTCATACCAGAGACATACAAAACATGTCTATGTTCATACTTGATCAGATTTACTATGATTAACCAGTACTTAATAAAAACTGTATATATTTCCTGAAGAACATTTAATCATTTGAATTTTAACCTTGTCTGATTTAGTTTACACTGTAGTAAATGTACAGTAAGCAATGCTTTCAATCAGGGTCTAGTTGTCAGTCCTCTCTCACAACAGTTTACTTTTGATGATGGTTATGTGTTGTCTCTAAGCACTGATATTCAAAATGTTATAAAATATATATCAAGAGGCTGATTTCTATGGTCAGTATTTTAATAATCCATCCTTCTTCATCGCTCAAGCATAATCCATTATATATCCATAAGGCTTGTTTACATTTGCTATATCCAGGCATTGTATTTTGTCAACATCTTGCAGTAGTTGACATTTTAATATTCAAGCAATGTGATGCACAATTGGGTAATATGATTTCTTGTATATATCACATTCAATTCACTAAACTTGTATGGTTGCACTTTCTGGGCATCATGGTGACATCTGGGGAACGGTACATCTGTTGCAACATTATCTTCGCATTAAAAGTACATCTTTTGGTTGAGACATGCACTGATACACTATCATGGGTAACATGGAACACGGGACGGCTACGACTGCACTCTGGCACTACGGGTTACTTCTCTGGGGCACGGGACATCTACGAATGCACTACCTGGCATTAAAATACTTCCCGGGGGTACGAACATCTACGAATGAACTGCCTGGCATTAAAATACTTCCCGGGGATACGAACATCTACGAATGCACTACCTGGCATTAAAATACTTCCCGGGGGTATGAACATCAACGAATGCACTCCCTGGCATTACAGTTTACATCTCCTGGTTATGGGATGTCTACGAATATAAACTCTGGCATTATAGCTCTCCCATTTAGTGTATCAGCTCACGATAAGTATGAATGTGCGTCATCCTACATTTTTCATTACCATCACATGTGGCAATTATTTTTATAAGGTTATAATATTCCTTAAGAGCAGCTTACAAGCGTTTTAAACACTCAGTTTATATACATATTTACAGTGAGAAACAGTTTATATTCAATATCCAATTTCCATGTCCAAATAATTTATGTATAGTAATCCATCTTCTTTAAAGATTACTGTCAACGGGCTAATGAGTGCAGCTGACCTAACTGCTGGTGCAAAATTGTCAGAATTTCTAACTCCAACTTGATGAATTTTATTTTCATATGCCATTTTCGTAAAAATCATTCTTATTGAAGGTTATGGTGACTTTTGACTTCTTTATAACACAATATCAAGGGCAAAACATCATAACTAATATGCAATATCCATAAACGTTTTGAATGCCATCTTCCCGTAATTTTAAGTGGGGGAAGCATGACTAGATTTTTTACTCCATGAACATTATGCTTGTTAGGTGTCAGTAAACATTCCACTAATAATTTCTAATTCATATGTAATCCAACTACATGTATGTGTTTTACCCATAACAATAGTTTACAATTAAATGCATATAGTTACCTGATGTACTAATCCAACACTATTGATAATCTGATGTATATCCGACAATAATGATAATCCAATTCGAGATGATAATCCAAGTTAATTCCAATAGCAATGATAATCCAATATAAATCCAATAGTGATAGAAATTGAATAATAGTGAATCCAAATTGTTAAATTAGTCCAATTAAGTTATAGAAAACTTAATTATATCCTGGCAACGGCACCAATGAAACAGTTTTTTAGGTTCTAATAGTGTAACACAAAAAGTAAGTAAACAGCCTAAAAGTTTATTTTCTATAATCCAAGTTAAAATTCAATCCAAGTACAATATTTTACATATTTCCCTACGTTGTGTTGTGATCGTTGGTAAAAACTGTTCTAAAGATGATATTCTGAGATGATCATCAAGAAAAGTCCGAAAGTATGGAAAGTTCCACAGGGAAGGTTCCAAAAAGGAGGCGAATAAAAATTTCCCATAATTACCAAATAAATGAACCAATAAAGAACAAATTAAAGATAATATCAAATCAAAATCTACTGGCCTTCCTAAACCTCCTCTAAATGGAGGCAAATGTTGATTCCCATGAGGAACCAACATTTGGACCAATAGAAAGCCAAGTGGATTATGTAATACACTGGAATATCCTGAACTAAAAAATCCTCGTTTATGGGAATTGGAACTTTCCTGATAGAAAAGACATAACAATATGAAAAGAGCCAAGATTTTAATGTTATTTATGAATGATAGCACGTATTGAGTGCAAATGAACTAAAGAGGAAAAAAGAATAGAAATGATGTACATCAAATGTATAGAACAATAACATATATCTTGAAACCTAAATCAATGTAATATAAAAATGAAGTTTGAACCAAAATTTAATTTATATGAAAACCTAAACCCTGTTTCATTTGGTATCATATGTTCGAAATGAAATGAAATATCTATCCGAACCCCATTGGAACAAAACGACATAAACACAACGTGTTTAGGTCTCTCAATATTGCAATTGTACAAAGGAAAGTAAGTATCTTGTAAAAGAAATGAAAGGTTTATTTTAATTTTTATCTATTTTGGGGGTTTCGTTTTAAGTTTTTGGATACTTTTTGTTAAATCAACCAAAATTTTCTTTGTATAACTATAATATTGAGAGGTCTAAAAAAATGTTGTATATGCTATTTTGTCCCAACAAGGTTCGGAAAGACATTTTATTTCATTCTCAAGAATTGGTAAAAAGGAACAAAAAAACAATTACATCAAAAAACATAAAATGCTAACAATTACAGTTATATAAAATATATATACATTATTTTTGCATTTACTTGTCAGTCAACATTACAGAAAGGACCGTGTTTTTTACAGAATGTTTTCTATAAATGGTTTAAGAGATAAACATTGTTGAATTCAGTTCACCATAATGATACTTATCCTTTGACTTTCTTAGACATCAGTGGGTCTTTTTTGATTAAATAAACATAAATTTGAACCCAGAAGGTCAAAAGAAAGGTCAGATTTGAGTTCCCGGGGACTTGTAGATGATTTTTAAAAATAAATTGGTCAATTTGAAGCAATATGACCAATTTTTTTGACGTCAATTATCTCAAAAACGGTAAAAATTTAACGCAAACATATAGTAAGCAAGTTGTAGGGAATGCTTATCTAGTTACATTTTGATTCATCGCAAGAAATTATGAAATATTAAGACGAAATCTGAGAAACTAAAAAAACTCTGATTAAACCTAGATTTGGCCTTTGACCTTGACCTAGATAAAAATTCCTTTCCTGCCAAGTGCAGCTCAGGTCCTTAGTAGAAGCATTTAAGAGTTATCTCAGACCTAGCTAGAAGTAGGAGAAAAGTGGTTAGGAGAAATAAATAGAAAAATAAATTAAGAATATCTGTAAAAACTAATAAGGTGGTATCCTTAAAAAATGGGCACCAATAATAATAGGCTACAATATAGAATACTACAATCTATTGAGACAATATAACATACAATACAATATAAACAACGGTTAATATATTTACACATGATATATCAATGCAGGATTCGAACCTGGAACCTAATAAATACAAACCATAATTAATAAATCAGATTATGCCAACGCTTATACCATTACGCCACAGTGGAAGAGATGCCGATATCCGATTTCGACTACACTATAACTTTTATCCTAGTAACTACAATTATTAAATCCTATCAACGGGGGACATTCCAATCTGATACTGGTGTGACAGATCTGAGAGTCTCCCCAGTTATAACTGTCTCCCCATTTTATCCATATAAATATAGAAAATAAAACCCCGATCCCTAGGGTTGGCTGTCCCACGGACACTGACCACCGGGGGACACTTAAATCTGTTACACCGGCTTTAACCAAAGTTGTTCGTTCCCGAGTTCTGATTGTATTTCGCATTTGAGCTTTATCTACATTAAAACCAACCGCATCATCCAAGAACGCCACAATTTTCAAGCCCTTTCCCCTCCAATGCTTGATTAGTTGTCTAACAACCTTGGTAAAGATATGACCCCCCGTTGAGATTCCAAAGGGTAAAACATTGAACTCCCAATAACGTTGTACACCATCTATTACCCAAGAGAACCCAAGGTATTTTTGATGAGCTGGCAAAATATCAATGTGGTGGTAGCCGGATTTTATGTCAAATACAAACATGTATCCCCCTGGTAACAAATAATCTTTTGCCACCGACAGATCTTCAAATTTAATTCTATCCAATTTGACAAAGGGGTTAACATGTCTGAGATCAAGGACTAATCTATTCTTTTCTGAACCTAATGCTACTGTAAGTGGGTTAACAACATGAGAAGGACTGCATACCTCTGTTATACACCCTTCTTCATAAAGTTTTTCTATTGACTCTGTTACAAATTCTTTGTTTTTTAAAGCAGACTGGTTATTCTAAAGAAAAATTCTAGGTGGTTCCTTATCTAACGGTATGATATAACCATTTTTAATGGTGTTTACTACAAAATCTGAGGCTCCTATTTCTGACCAAAAGTCAACATGATTTTTCAAACTACCTTTAACAGAAATGCCAGAATGCTTACTTAACTTTGAATCTTTAGCTGCTCTGGTTTTGGTTGCTTCCATTTTGGTATTGCTGCGTGAACTGCTGTTGCGGTTGCTGCTTGGACCAGCACTCACGGGCCCAGTGCCCGACGGATCCGCAGTTCCGGCAAATGTCGTTGCCTCTGGAGTTCGATGTTCCAGCTTGTTGAGTGCTGGGCCATGCATGTTCATATGAACGCTGTTGACCCTGTTGCCACTGCCACCTGTTGCCACTATTTGGTTGGCGACTTCTTTCTTGCCTGAAATTAAAGCTTGAAACGCCAGAATTGTGAAACCTAGTATTTCTAACGCTTATTTTGCGTTCTCTGACTTTTCTACCTACGTCAAACCTGGCGCTTTTAATCTTTTTATCATCTTCGTCGTTACTTGCGTAAGCGTCTTTTACATATTCTTCTACGGCTAACCAACCGTGTTTAGAATCATCAGCAATTTTAATGCATTTCTTTCGATATGTAATAAGTTTCATACCTTCGTCCAGCTTTGCTAGTACTTCTGGGTGAGAGTCCCCTAACATATTGGAAGCGTCTTTGATGGCGTCGAGAACTTCGTTGTTGAATTCAAACTGTTTTTGGTGTCCCCTTTTGGACATTACGGGTTCAGTCTTTGCCTTTTTGGCGACCTTCTTTGTATCATCAAGCAATTCTCTCTTGTAATTTGCCAATTTATTATCTAAAACACTTTCTAATAGAGTTTTTATATCGTCTCTGTCCATGTTGTAATTTGTGCTACTTATTTCGTACACGTGCTAAGATTTTAAAAGTAAGTTGTTGGTCGTCCACTCGCTTAGCTGAGAATGACCTTACCTATTCATTACGTACTTATCCCTAATATCTATTCACCCAACAGAATCAACGAACCATGATCAACGTACAAACCCCCCTTACAACTTGGTACGCATAAAAACAAAAATCTCGTCTCCCGCAAATCTTAAAGTAATTTTCTCACTAATTCGTACCTCAAACGTTAGAAAAATAATGTATTTAGCCAGAATATTAACACAGTCATAATATCGCACTAAAGCTAGTATATGCTGGCGCGATGGAAATGTAGTTTTCTGTTAATAAATACCCAACAAGAAAGGATAGCACAACGAATTCAACCTTTTTCGAAAGACTGCAGACTTGACCCGCGAAATTGTAATTTTGGATCACAGTGATGCCTCTAGAGAGGATATCTATGAGAATTACAGATTCTAATGCGGGAAATTAAAAAGTCAAACTGACCTCAAAATGGTTTACATTAGTATACAGTGTACGCTGCCATCTTTCAATAAAGTGTGTACTACAGACCTTCGTATACAAAATACCAGAATGATCACTGTGCAAAAAAGGCTATATAGTAATAGAATATCCTGTTAACTATGCTCTAATATCAACTGTCATAGTGTGAAATATCTCCCGTATCTCCCGTGTTGTATAGACACATGCTATATCCAGATATTTGGCGGACAACTAGTATAGTTAGTACTATTTGCCACTCTACTAAATATGAACCAATATAAGCTGTGTTACATATCAAGGCTAACATATAGTTTGTCTACCACTCTATCAGATCTACAGAAAGGATATACTAGCCGATTCTATGAACAACAGCTTCTTCTAGCATATATTAGGATATACTATTAAATCAGAGCTCCAAAAACAGGAGATACGCTAACTATATGAAATGACGTCATCGCATCTTATTTCTGTAACTTATCTGGCTTATTAATGATTGATGACTTGTTTACATTGATAATTAATCCGTTTGTTAGAGTGAATGGATTAATTTTCTACAACCGAGGGTTCTTATTTCCTTAAAAATAATTTTTGAGTTCATTTTTTATAATTAATTGTATAATGTCCCTAATGCTATGATAAACATTGTGTTAAATTTTGGATTTGATTGATCAACTCCATGGGAAGTTATTTTTTAATTATTGAGTTTTCCTCTCGATCGGTTTTACTCTGCAAATTGTTTACACCTGACAAGAAAAGCTATTTAATGTTAAAAACAGTTTAGTAATCTCAAACAATTTGTTTAAAATATCAGAGATAAACACTAGATTAGTCTTTGCGATTAAGCTGTTTCTATTTAGAATTTCACCATGACAAATTTACAATGATATTTAATCCGTTTGTTAGAGTTTATAACACATCTCATTGGCGCATTTAGAGATGCAAGTAAATTGCATGGAACTTAATACTTCATAATTCATGTTCTATGTTATCTAGATTATCTGAGATAAACATCAGATTGGTCTCAGTAATACATTTGTTTCTATTTTACACTGTAATATTGATCAGAAATTGGGAAATTCCATTAATGCATATTATTGTAGAATGATGCATACCATTGTAAGTGTCATTTTATACTGTAATATTGAGCAGTAATTAGGAAAATCAATTAATGCAAACTATCGTAGAATGATGCATACCATTAAAATGTCATTTTATACAATAATATTGAGTAATAATTTGGATATCTAATCAATGCATACTATTGTTGAAATGATGCATACCATTGTAAATGTCAAGTTACACTGAATATTGAGCAGTAATTGGGATTCGGGATATTGAATCAATGCATATTATTGTAGAATGATGCATACCATTTTAAATGTCATATATTCTGTAATATTGAGTAGTATTGGGAAATGATGTAAATAACATTTTGAGACATGTCAGAGCAAAATGCTAACATAAATGTTTAATCCCTAATTATTAAATTTCAGTGTAATGAGTTTTGAAAACTAATCCGTTTATTACAGTTAATGGATTGATATCTACAACTGACGGTTCTAAGTTCCAATAAATATAATTTGCAAATGAATTCTTTTAAATAAATTTGATGGCATAATGTCCCCAACACTATGATAAACATTGTGTCAAATTTTGAATTAAATCCATCAATTCTGTGGAAAGATACTATTTTAATGAATGAGTTTTCATCTCGGTTTTACTACATTGTTTCACCTTCAGATTGAGTTTACATTAGAAAACAGAGGCTCCATTTTACACAGATACAACCTACAATCGGTATGCCCTTTGTTAAGCAACGTGTATTCCCTTATATTTCACAATTCATGTTTTCTGTTATCTATTATATCTACTGTATTATACGTGTTAAAAACAATTTAGTTATCTCAAACAATATGTTTATAAAATCTGAAAAACCACCAGATTATAGTCCCTTTGATAAAGTACACGTAGTTTCTATTTAGATATCCACATGGCAAGTTTACATCAATCTGTTTGTTATAATTTATGGATTAATCTAATAGTACTTGTGTGGGGTACTATAATATAAAATTATAGAAGACAGTTTTGAACAATGGAATGTAACTAATACTTATTAACATTTGTACATACATTTTACCTCACTGAGTGTTAAAATCACAAAGTTATTTATCGTAATGACAATTCACTTTATTAATAGACAACAGAGAAGGGATAAGCTTCTCCAATTTGTTTATCTAATAGCTTAAATATTTAAGTTGTGGTTAATAAGCTAGATAAGTGATTTTACTTTATTATCGCTGCAAGCAATGAGACCTGATGACGTCATTTCGTATAGTTAGAGTATCTCCTGTTT